>JARCZZ010039635.1:0-17976 GCA_030323915.1 Brotogeris chrysoptera | reverse complement strand
TGTTCAAGGCTGGGTTGGACAGAGCCTTGGGTGGCATGGTTTAGTGTGAGGTGTCCCTGCCCATGGCAGGGGTGTTGCAACTGGATGATCTTAAGGTCCTTTCCAACCCTAACTATTCTATGATTCTATGATTCTAAGACTCCAGGACCAATTCATGATGTGTGCTTCAAGCAGGCAAGGTTACAATGGGCAGATATCATAAAAGAGCAAGAAATATTCTCATAAAGATTTATTAACCCCCTTATTCTGTGAGACATTAGCCAATTTTACTGAGTGGTGGTAGGGAAAAATCTCTCTCAATGTGGAGACTGTGTTGCAAACACTCCCTTGTTAGACTAAAATCTATACGTGCGCTTGGCTATATCACGCCAGTTGCTGTCAACAGCATCAGGCAGGATACTGTTTCTTCTTTTCATCAGAGGACAGATGGCACATTGGCGCGATATGTATTGAATGAACATTGAAGGAGTCTCAATAGCCTACTTCAGATTAGAGCTGGGGACTTTTAAAACTTTGACTTTATTTACCTGTATCTCCCCAGCTGTAATGTGAGGAAAATATGTCCTGGAGTGCCTCTGCTAACAGTAAAATCCAGACTGGCAGCAAAAATCCACCTGATCACAGAAAAGTGCCTGATCAAACAATCCAGACAAAAGAAATGAGCCCTTTTGCTGTCTCAGAGATACAAAATGCACGTGGGGGTTATGATCAGTAGTTGAAAGAGAAACAAAGCAAGAAATGGCCAAACTAAATGGCAAAAGGAAAAAAAAAAAAAAAAGAGGTTAAAAAAATCATTTATGAAGCAGACAGATAATTTCAAAAAGCTTTCATACCAGGAATAGGGCACCATTACAATGCAAAAACCTTTAATTATGTTGTAAAGGTCTGATATTCCACTGAAATGTCATTTCAAAATAAACTTCTAACAGTTAATTATCAGTGATATTTAACTTGTGGGAAAATTAAATATCACCACATACTCCTGTGATCGTTTTATTGCTTTTGTAGACATTTTAATATTTTAATGGTTTCCAAGTAACAATGGAGAAGGTATGCCACCAAGTACGTTTTCTTGGCTTTCTGTGGATAATCATATAACCTTTACTTTGTCTTCTTCATACAAAACAGACCTCTGAGTCAGTGAGGGACAGGGCTGAGGGGAAGCCTTTTGGTTATAAATATGGGAATAAACATTGTTATGCATCTCTTAGTATGATTTCTGGGACAGGAGTTTTATTAACTGTTATAACTAGAAATACAAAGCTGAATGAACAAACACTGAAGCCCTATTAGCATTCAGCTAGCAAATCAGATGGATGTGCAGTGTTCCAGTTGGTGACCTATGTATTATCCAAAGCTTATAAAATGTGCTGAGTGATTGGACCTAAGAATGTATGCAGTGACCCTTATCACGCACAGACTGGAAGACTGGAAGAGGAAACCTCCAATGCTCTTGTTGCATAAATCAATACTATACAAGCTAAAGGACTGAGATAGCCAGGAAAATGTATGAATTTTAATGCCAGAAGGGACTGTTATGTGAATGACTGTTCAACCAGCTATTCCGATTGAATTGTATCTAGAAATGGATAGGTCCAACTAACCTCAACTGGCTAAGTGTTATACATCCTTCTCTAGGGTGAGCCAATGAAGACAGGAATTAGGGGGATTTGGCTCAAGAATGCTGATTTGTCCCTCACTGCAACATTCACGTTCCTGCTTCTAGAAACTGCTTTCAGTTCCCAACATTATGCCACCAAAATTTCCAAAATAAAGATTATTATGTTAAAATATTCAAATCACCCTGAGACGAGCATTATAAGAAAGGATAGATAGGAAAAGGGTAGAAGATAATTTTAAGTTCCATAAAGGTCTTACTAGTTTGTGTAGCAGTAGCTGAGATGCTCACAGACTCTGATCTCCAAGGGCTTTACTTGAAGGCAACAAAATTTGTAAAATAATTTGTGAAATATGATAAAAATCCTGGAAATTGAAGGTATTGTAATCTTTGTCATAGTCAACAATCTCTTGCATGGAATCATGAAGGCAATGGTTTTGCTTGCCTGTGTAAAATAACCTATGTGCTAATTGATCTTCAGAGATACTGTGAGACTGAACCTTTTCATGGTAGTGGGAAATGCATCCAATATTTCTTCAATGTGTGGAGAAAGCATAAATGCCTCTAAGCTAGAACTTACAAGACTGTTGTTATCTCTTTCAATGTGCAACAGGTTTCTGCATGATTCATCAAGTTGCACAGTCTTCTATGGTCTTATTATTTAAATGCTTAAATGTTCCCCAAGTTCTGTGCCTTAATTACTGTTATGTAAACTGACAAATGCCCACAGGAGCACTGTTGCAATAAAGAGAGAATCAAAACCTCATGAAGCAATTTGACATGAGGTGCATAGGGTTGACTGCAAGACTGAAAGAGTATCCAGTTCATTGGAAATAATGCTACCCAATGGGATTTGTACCTCTGCACCCATAAAATAAAAAGTTTTACAGAGTACAAGAGAGATTGCTTTAGTTAGTGTTTTATTTTCCTTGGTGATTCTTGGTAGTAAACCTTTTAAAGTTCACACGTTCATAGGTCTACGTAAAGTCTGCTTCCATCAAAGCAGTTGGAAGTATGTCAGGTAATTTCACTCGTAAACATGTAGCATGACAGGTAGCACCAGTGGCATTTTAAAGGGCTACTTTAGAATCCGGCTATTAAAATGAAGAGCTAACTCTGAAGAGCCAGGCCAAAGAAATTCCTAGCTCACTTTTTCTGTCTCTGGTAAAGAGCTCATGGCAGTGTCCAGAAGTCTGTTAGGATAATCACAGCATTTTCTTTCTCTTTTGCTCAGATACAGGTCTGCTTCCAATGAGAGATTAAGGATCTGAGAGCCTTAGGAGTTTGTTGGTTTGGACAATTTCCAGCCTCAACTCTCTCCCTTCCTACCCCTGAGGTGGCCAATAACATCTTTTTTCTAAAAAAATATCCTTTTGTCCTTGATTCTAAATGCTAGGTCTTAGCAGTAAACCAGATATTGAGGGGATGTAAACTGGTGTCAATGGATCTGTGTGGATTTATCTCTGCTAAAGATTTCTTTTACAGCTATTTATCAAACAGTTACAGTACTTTGCAGGGGGAGTCACAAAGAGTCTACAGCAGAGGTAAAGATGCTATTACTACCTAAACTGTCTCATCTTTAACACTGCACTGTTATTACTTCATCAGAAAATTGTACTTTACATCCGCCTTTGCGAAGGTAAATATGGCTGCAAACTACTGGTTGCAGCAAATTATACATTTATTTCTGCAACCTCTTTTTTTACCTATTTCTTTTGCAAATAGTTGCAGTCTGTTATCGCTCCAAATTATTGCAGATTCACATCTCATGTTTTCAGTTCTTCAGATCCCCAGATAAAACTCTGTTGCAAATATAATGAGGAGCACAATTAGATATGAAAGACAGGGGAGACAACAGGCACTTAGTAATGCATGGAGATGTTTCTGAGTGTTTTGAACTAAGTTGTTTCATCAAGGTCAACCAGCTTACATTTCCAGACATTGTGGAATTCCAAAGAAAATCAACAGTTGCTTTCAGCTCATTTTGAAACACTTCCTTCCCAAGACTTAAAGCCCACAAAGACTAATAAGCAATAAATTTTTTAATGGAGAACATATTTCTACATTTTTCTGGCACTCATAGGCACTTTTTCTGGCACTTTTCGTAAGTGGAAATATTATTGCTTGCGAGTTGTTAAACATCTAATAAATGGTCTAACAAGCACTAAGAAAAATTCAAGATATTGAGTGTTTTATGTTGGCTAAAACTCTGATTCTGGAGGAAGTGGGAAAAACAATAAAAATAAACTTAGTTTAAATTGAAATAATCTTCTCTGACCTTGGAGTTTGAGCGAGTGGTAGTGAATGACTCCAAAATATAATATCTGGTAATATATGAGCAGTTATTACACTGAGGGCAATTCTCAGCTGGCTGAAGTCTTTGGAAGTCTCACTGTCTCATCGAAGAACACTTTAAGTCAACAGCAAGCAGCCTTATGTACAACATTACCAGCTCTTCCACAATTCTTGCCATCTCTAGAGTGAACTTTGCAGGAAATAGTGGGAAGAAAATATACACAGTGGCTCAGAACAGAAACTATTAGGTGAAAATTTTTGGCGTGAGTTGAGTATAACAGACAACATGATCAAAATAATCCATTCTTTATTTAAAATCTTGGACCTAAACCAAGATATTTTTACAGTTCTCTTACGTTCACTGGATGGACATTTGCCTTCAAGCTTATACTTTTCTTTTTTAATGTGACTCTATAAAGAGCACAGTGTAAGTTATTCAGAGTTTAATAGTGGTCAGCTGATTTATTCCATGTTAGGAGAAGGAAGACTATTCTGATGTTTGGTACAAAAGACTTGGTCTTTCTTTTCCCCAGTATCTCTTGTCAAACCTTAGTTTCCAGAGTAATTTAGGAGCCCTGACATAACAGATATAGACAGACCTACTCAGAGAATAATTATTTAGAAACTGAAAATGAAGGAAAAGAATGGCTGCTACCACTGAAAATTCTGTGAATAGTCTTTTTCTTACTAAAATTTACATGACAGATCACTGGAGACAGTTAATACACATATACACATGCATGCATGCTTGTGCAGACTCATACACAGGGAGAACTGAAGTCAATGGACCTCCATCCATTTATACCATTCGTGAATCTCTCTGTTCCATCAAGATGGAATAATGTTGCCTTACAGCACCCTCACGAATTCTGTCAGTAGCATAGAGCATGATTTTAACTTAAAAAGAAGTAACTCCCATTGATATCAAAAAAATACTGAAGAGAACAAAGTGGGTTGATTGGATGTGCTTTTTTTTCCGTAACTTGTCAAATGAAAGGCTGAAGTAAAAGAAGCAGCTGGTTGCTCAAGAAACTTGGGCAGCACTTTGGCCAGGCATGAATTATACTGCATAAAACTAGTTAACAGAGGAAAGAGCTAATGCAAACAACACTGGAGAAGGGCTAGCAAGTGTTCAGAAATAGAAAACATTGTGGGGTATAACTGCAAGACTCAAAGGATACGAAAGCTCTAGTCTGACTTTCTGTCCTCCATCTGCCAGGATGAATGCATATGTACAATATAGGTTGCCATTTCCAGCACAGGTTTTGTGGTTCTAACCTTCTGGCAAACATATAAAAAATCCACTAAAGTGAAAGCCAAACTCCTGTCAACAGCCCAAAGAGAAGGATATAGCTCTGGCTTCTATACTTTTGCACACAACCCAGATGGAAGTACAAGCACTTCTATGTTGAAGTGCCAAGTAACTCTCCTAAGGCTTATATTATTTTTTCTTCGTCTTGCCTCAGAACAACTTCCATGCTTCTGGGGACTCCGCAGCTGTGTGCACTCTAGCGAAAGACTATGCCTGGCGAGCCAAGTCCTGTATATTTGCTTTCCAGCTTCTGTAACAAGGCTTTCCCTCCCTCCCAGTCCCATCAGGGACTGTTCAACCAGGAAATGCAGCTGCAGAGTCTTCGCAGTTTCTTTAAAGCAATTTTAAAGGAAAAGTCCCTCATTACCTTGAAGCAAGCTATGCTGCAAATAAAAGTACACCAAAGCAACAGCTGGAGAGGAAAATAATATAGGGAGGCTGAAAGAAGGAATTTAGCAGCAATAATAGCTTTTAAACATAAATTTGTGCTTTAATAATGCTGTTTTAACCTTGCCATTAGCATCCTTTGTTCTGAAGAACATAGAGTTTGAGCTTCAAGTTCCTGTAAACCAGAGGATTAAGACACAGAAGTGGGATATAGAATGTTTACTGATCCAAAATCATTAACATCAAATACCGTCATACCTATAAATGGTGTTTTGTTAAATATACTTTAAGTAATAGTGGTTAATATAACCCCTTCCTCATAAAGCCAAATACTGATTTCAGAAAAGAAGTGACCTCCAAGTAAGTTTTATATCAACTTAATCCATCCTACTTTAGTGCTGGAAATGCCTTTTGCCCCTTCTGAATAAGAACAAATGTATTCTTCCTAACTTGACAGCATGATAACTGAACTAGTATTAATCAAGAGATGGAGAAAACCAAGGAGGCAGTACAGGACTGTTTGGGTAGGTGTAAGAAGAATCTTGTTTGTAATTGAACCTATAACAGGAATAAATTTCTCCCACATTAATTAATTCTATGCATTGGGCTTTATGAGCATTTTTCTTCCTGCATTCAAAATCAAATTCTGTAAATCTTGGTTGCATTTAAATGGATGATTTCTGGATAGAAATTTCTTTGCCTTCAAATATCATTGAATTGGATGCAAGGGAAAAGAGAGTAATTAATAAGCTTTGGGAACTCTGTGCTGTTTTGCAGAATACACCTTTTCCTCCTAGTGGCTTCAAGACTAAAATAATCACTTTCCTGCACTGCTTGTTGTGGGTTCTGGGGCAACTCTATAGCTGTTCCTATGAAAAGAAGACTTAAATATAGGGAAGTCTTCATACCTGCGTGTGAATGGGCCTGGGATCTTTAGTTATCTCTTCTTGCTATCATGTCAGAGAGAAGGTAACTTGGGTTCTTCCTTGCAGAGAGTACTGTAGTTCTTCCTTAAAGGACTCTAACCTCGCTTGCTGCACTGAGATTGACAATCAGCCCTCAGCTCAGTCTGCACCTAAACTTCTGAAGAAAAGATGCTCTGGATTACAGGTCCAGCCATGGAGATGGTTTGAATTTAGACAACAGCTAAAACCATTTTCCAGTGTTACACTGTAGTTCTAACAGTAGTGACCCTAAGCGCAAAATCAATAGCCTATCCTACCATAGATTTCATCCACTCCTATGCAATACAAGTTGCATAAGTGTGCCTACATCTCTTGGAACATCTTAAGCTAGAAATAAAAGAACACATCCTTTTTTTCTTAGAGAGGTGGTAAGAATAAATTAATGAGAACTGTAGATTTCTCATGTAATAATCTAGGTTATTATTAACACAAGCAGCTATACGGAGGATATCTGTGCTTGCGTGGGGGAAAGGGCAGCTTGTTCTGATAATTGTTGATTACACTGAATAGCATTGATGGACTCTCAGGCTTATGAGGGATATAATTTTGTATCGTTCAAGTTAGGTCAAGATACCCTGAAGAGTAGCTAATTTAAAATGTGATACATAAATCTAAATAATGTTTCCTTAATGACACACGTCGTTTTTGCAGATAAATTATTTAGTTAACATTAAAAAAAAAAAGAAATAAAAAATTCCAGGAAATTTTCTCCTTTATTTTAACTTGGTTACAGTATGTAAGACTGTTATTTATTTCTATCTCTAGCACCTGTAGCATCATTTTCAAAGCCAGTAGATGGGAGTAGTGGGGATGTTAGATCAGAAATCACTGTGGCTCTTCCTTCCCATTCACATGCATCCTTTTGCCAAAAGTAAACATTATTTTTAAAGAATTTAGTGTTAATTTAGAATTTAGACTGTCAACCTTACTCATTTATATATGCAGCTATTTTTCCTTATACATGGATTTTAATATTTTAATCTTGCTTCATATTTTGAAGTTTCTTATTTGATTCATACATCCAGTGGTTAGTGTGAGGGAGGTGCCATCAATACAGACCATCGTTTATGAAGAGCCTCCCTGAGAAACCTCAACTTTTCTGTTCTGTGCAACTTGCTAGCTATTATGACTTATTGCTGAGTACAGGGTTCATGACTAGCTGCTGGGGTGATCTGAAGGGAGAAACCTCAAACCTCCAAAAGAAATAACATCTTTTAGTACCTGACTGATGGATGACAACAATCACTCAGGCTCATGCAGTGCTGTTATTTCAACCTGTTAAGCTCAGTAAGCATGTAAGATTGGGCTGAAAGTTTAGGAAGAAAAAAAAAAAAGGTAGGTTTGGGGGTTCTTTTAAATTTTAAATTTTATTTTTATTTTTTGAGAGAACATCTAAGAAAAATAAACAACAAAAAAACCAAAACCAAACAACAAAAAAACACAAAACCACCCAAAAGACAAAAGACATCATAGAATATGACTAACTAATATGCACCAGGTTCCAGATCCCAGTGATCATAAAATACAATTTCAAAGAAAGGCTGTGGTCAGAAATGATCAGAAGGCTAAAACCCCACAGTCCACAGGGGAAGGCTGATTAAGCTGGATCTAACAGAAAAGCAGAAGGAAATGGGAGCTTGATAACAGTAAAAACGATAGACAAACAGATGCTACAAAGTTCAAATGAAGAACTTGTTGTTCTTGGCCATGGCAGTCAGGACAAGTTCAATGGACATTTAATAGCAATAACGAAGATTAAATTCAATGTTAAGAAAATTTGATGTTAAGGAAGTCTGTCTATTAATAAGGTTAGTGAAGCACAGAAAATGTTTTGCCAGTTGCTCGGAGTCTTCACCCACCTCTGTTAAGAGCTTTTCAGAAATAAGCTAGGAAAGCAGTTGTCAAACATGACGCAAACAGGGTTCATCTTATCTCATGAAAATGAATTTTCTGGAAAGCCTCTTGAGATCCTTTCCAGACTGAAGAATCCATGGTTGCATATGGAACAAAACCAGAACTCACTCTGCTCTACATAAGGAGCACTAATTGCCACAACAACCATGAGTCCTCTGATAGTTTATCAGTTGAACTTTGCTGACCCAACATATGTATTGCTCACATTGTTGGACTTTCTCCAACTCCTCCCAGCAAATGGGTTGGAAAACAAAAACAAGGGACCTAAGGGAGATTAAGAGAAAAGATAATGATGTAATTTTCTTCCTTATTGTAGTGGTATACACTGTTATACAGTGGCTGCAACCTTGACAATCAAATTACATTAAAAATTTATAGTAAAATGTAGCCATTTTTTGTTGGTTTTTTTTTAAAAAAAGCTAAAGCTGTAAGAAAGGAAACAAGGACGTGGTCAAGTAAAGACAAAAAGTAATATGAGCATGGCATTATCTTTTTTCCTGGTAAAACATTTGGTTTAGGTAAAAATATTGTTCATCCCATAAAAATTGTACTCTTTGATTACAAATATTTAAATCCCATAGACATTTAGAGTAAATCAAATGTTTTGGTAGTTTTTAACAAGTCACTAATTCCCATATGTTAAGCCTGTCTTAACTGAGACATTTAACTCCAGCATTAATTTTTAAGCCTAATCAACCTATATTTCTATACAATATTAATGATATATTTCTGCATAATATTAATGACAAAGCACTGGAGTAGGCTGCCCATGAAGGTTTTAGGAGATATTTAAAACCCAGCTGGATACAAACCTGAGCAACCTCCTATAGATTAACTCCCTATGGCCAGGGGTGTTGGAGGAGGTAATCTCCAGAGGTTCCTGTTAACCTCAGCCATGCTGAGGTTCTATGATTAATAGAAAAATACAGTCAACTTCAGAAGATGATTGAGTTCTGTGGTGGTTTTTCTCCATTAACTATCAAAGAAACTGAGGTAACTGAATTCTTAATGTTGCAGTTTAAGTGAAGAATCCAAATTTAGTTTATGTTAGTCCAAGTTGAGAGAAGGACTTTAACAACTAAATAGCTTCCTAGCCTGTATGAGAAATAGTTTGGCCAGCAGGACCAGGGCAGTGATTGTTCCCCTGTACTGGGCACTGGTGAGGCTGCACCTCAAATCCTGTGTTCAGTTCTGGCCCCCCACTACAAGAGAGATATTGAGGGGCTGGAGCACGGCCAGAGAAGGGCAATAGAGTTGGTGCAGGGCCTGGAGCACAGTGTGATGGGGAATGGCTGAGGGACCTGGGGGGTTCAGTCTGGAGAAGAGAAGGCTCAGGGGGACCTTATTGCTGCCTACAACTGCCTGAGAGGAGGATGGAGCCAGGAGGGGGGTGGTCTCTGCTCCCAGGAAAGAAGTGATGGGACAGGGGAGGTTTAGACTGGATGTTAGGAGCAATTTCATCATTGAGAGAATGCTTGGGCATTGGAACAGGCTGCCCACGGAAGTGATGAAGTCACCATCCCTGGAAGTGTTCAAAAGTGTAGATGAGGCCCTCAGTGCCATGGGTTAGTGGTGGCCTTGTCAGTCTTGGGGTGATGGTTGGACTTGATGATCTTAAGGTCTTTTCCAACCTACTTGATTTTATGATTCCTTGATTCTATGATTTTATGATCTGAGTTAATAGCCTTATTTAAAGCAACTTCCCATATCTTATGTGCATATCCCTATTCCATGGTCTTAAAAAAACCAAACACCTGGATTCCTTTCAGAATTCAGGTGCCATTTCCAGTATCTGACATTTGTGACCCTTAGTACAGTTTCTATCAAAAGTCAAGCCAAAAGCCAAGAAACATGTTCAGTCTTTCACCTTCTGTGATTTACCTAAACTAGCACCAAGGTACCTCAGCAGACAAAAGATATGAGCTGTTTGAGGGAAAACAGCTAGTGGTACGAACAAGAGGGAGACAGGATTCATGGACACTAGTTTGCAGAGCTGTTGGATGCATTTTCTGTGACTGAAGGTTCACAAGAGCAGATAATCAGTCAGAACAGACTATGACCTGGAACAATCCCTTTGTTTCACATTAGTCCTAATACAAACTCATATTAAAGATAAGTGTTGTCTTCTCTAAGACCATACATAATCACAATTTTCCCAGTATCTGCCATGGCTTGTTTTGTACATCAAAGCCACCTTTGTTATACTTCCTATTCGCTAAGGTGCAAGAAGTGTTACAAGCTCTTTTGCAGCATGTAAATCAGAAACAAATACTCGTCTTAAACACTTGATTGTCCGTGCCAGGTTCTTTGACTTGCTCTTCTCCAGGACAGACAGGTAGTGAGTTCACTGGAATCTGATTTTCTGAGCGACAATGATTCAGAGTTCATAACCACAATGAATAACTCCCAGTTCTTTCTCCCATGTTGGTCACAAACTACCAGCGCCGTTTTCCATTTCTTTTCTCTTCAGTTCCTTCTTATCTGTCATGATCTATGCTGGAAGCTTTGAATCGCTCCCAGATGCTGCTCAGTTTTTGAAAGAGTAGACAAATGCTTTTTGTAAAGCACTGCAAGAGACTTTTGGGTACTTTGTAGCAATATACTGTGCTCTCAGGGGTGGTAATTTCTTAAACAGAAAATGTAGAGCTGATTTTCAGCATTGGCGCAGATGGCCAGCGTGACCTTTTTTGTGGGTTTCAAATGTTTTAAAACCTATTTGTATTTCCAAAAATCAAGTAAAATTTCGATCTTAGAAAATATATGAGTTATTGGAAATGTCCAAAAGGTTAGTCTTATCTAATCTTATGTAAGTACATATGGGAAGAGATGAGCAAAGGGACCAGATATTGTCATGATGGAAGGTATATTTTATCTGGTTTAGATATACGAGGCTTGGGGATGGATCCCACATTGGCAGTGTCTGCATGAAACGCACCGGCTTCAGTGAAGCAAATCCTGATTTAGATTTGCAGTCAGCAGCTGTGCCACTGACTCAGCCAGGAGAAAGAAAGGGGTGATTGGGTATTACCACATGGGTGGATCTGATGGCACGGCACATCAGACCCACAGAAGAATATGGTTTTAGAAGCTACAGTGGCTACAGGGGTGGCGTCTGTGAGAACGTGATAGAGGTTTCCTCCCAGTGGTAAAGTCAAAACCAGCCAAGTTCAAGATGGACCCACCACTGGTCAGGGCTGAGCCCATCAGTGACTGTAGTAGCACCTCCTTGATAATGAATTTAAGAAGGGGAACAGCTGGTGCACAGGAGAAACAACCCTGCAGACATCAAGGTCTGTGAAGGAGGAAAGAGGAGGTGCTCCAGACGCTGGAGGCTGTGACCTTGTTGGGACACACGCTGGAGCAGTCTGCTCCTGAGGGACTGCGCCCCATAGAAGGGACCTGCGCTGGAGCAGGGGAAGTGTACAGAGGAGTCCACCCCTGAGGAGGAAGGAGCAGCAGAGAGAAAGTGGGATGAACTGATCAGTTACCATTTCCTGTGCCCCTATGCCACTGAGGGAAAATGATAAGAGTGGCTTTGGTGGGCACCTGGTGTCCACCCAGTGTCAACCCACCACAATAACAAGGCTTTGGTCTTGCCTACAAAAGCACTTTGCAAAAAGTCCTCAACATCCCATATCATAGGGTAAAAGGAGATCAGTTCTCAAATCAAGATGGTGCTCCATTTTTGTTCTAAAGCAAGAAATCTGGCAGGCCTTGTAATCTCTGCCTAAGAAAGTAACACAGCTATAAACTGCTGTTCTTGTTTGTACTTATCTAACCCTAACACTTTTTCTTTTTTCGCATCATTCTAAATGGTTCCTCATTTATTTCCTGCAGTAGTAGGCTCCTTCCTGAAGAGTTAATCATGCCCAGTATAAATACATACCACCATTTAAGGTTGGTTGTTTCTCATTTCATCTGTGATGGAGGTGGAGGGAGTTGAGTCTCCCAAGACAGCTCATCAGTTATAAAGGTTTATCTCTTAAAAATAAACTGAAGCTTTATTTTTTTAAACCCTTTTCACTATCATAACTACAAAGAGAAATTGCAAGTGAAGCCTGTTGTGCTCTCACCTTCTGAAGGCGGAGAGACTCCATCTACAGCAAAGGAAATATTGCACTGGCATTTTCTCTTCTCAGGGTGGCTCTGCACCAGGACTGATACAATTATCCGAGTTCAAAACTGATAGCAGCAAAATCTGACATATCCTACATTAATTTTTGGAGGTGGGAGTGTGACTGGCAGGAAAATCGCTTATATTGCTGACCTCTGGGTTTTCATCACTGGCCTTGGGAACTTATGAGCTATTAAAAAAGAATAAAGGAGCGCTGTCAGTGTTCAACAGTTTGCATGTCTACTTGCTCTAAAAAAAGCCCTGCTCTTGACACTAAAATCCTCTTTCTCTTCCAACACCCACACCAGATTTTTCTACTGAAAGATGCAGCACCACTCCTCCACCCACTGACCACACTGACTTCTCACTTTGCTGGCATTGCTGAGGCCAAGTTAATTTAGCTGATGGAGTTTTTTCCATACAAAGGGCTCAATATAGAGTTTCCAAAGTGAATGGAAGTCCTTCTACGAATTTTACTGGTTGTATCGCAGTTAGCAAATCTACTTAAAACTCAAGTTATTTTAAGGAAAAGATCCTAGCAGATCCAAATGGACAGCCTCTTAAAGACAAGGCAGTTGTGCTCACCTGATGGGGTTGCATCAGCTTTGTCCTAATAAAATGACATTCGTGCTATGCAAGTAGTAGTCTCTGGAACATGTGGAAGCTACATCTGGGGGCCTGGCTTCACATTTCTCAGTGGGATAGAAAATAGGGAATTTGATTACCTCAAGCTTCAGGACTGAGCTAGACCACAAGAAGTGGAGAAAGAGAAGGAAGTGGTACAATTAAAGCATGTACCCATGTAAAAAATATGGGATATAGACCTTTCTGCTCCTCCTGCCACCAGAGAAGGGTGAAAACAGCAACATTTCCTGGTGTAGGTTCAACCCACTTGTCATGGGTTCAGCAGCAGCAGTCATTTTTCTCCTTCTTGGTAGCTGGTGCAGCACTGTGGTTTTGATTTTGGGCCTGGGAACATCACTGATAACACCAGTGTTCTCAGTTAGTGCTTGGTAGTGTTTTGGTCTGAGCAAGGACTTTCTGAGTCTCATGCTCTGCCAGGAAGGAGGGGAAGGCGGGAGGAAGCAGAGACAGGACACCTGACCCAAACTGACCAAAGAGGTTATTCCATACTACAGCATGTCATGGCCAGGATGTGAAAACGGAGAGTAGAGACCCGGAAGGGTGGGGTGTGTTCGCTGCTGGGGGGTGCACTGCTGGGTCGGGCTTGGTGAGCAGTTGTATTCTCTTTCTTTGTACTTCTCTGTCATTGTTATTTTTGGTGGTAGCAGCAGTGATTTGTGTTATACCTTAGTTACTAAACTGCTCTTATCTCAACCTGTGCGAGTTGCATTCCTTTGATTCTCCTCCCCATCCCCCCAGGACTGGGGGAAGAAAGAGGGGGAGTGAGTGAGTGAACCAACTGGGTGAGTTATTGAGGGGCTTAAACCATAACACCACTCACCTCAGAAACAATTACCACCCTATGTTTGCTGAGCTTCCTTCCTCCAGTACCATTGTCAGCAACATCTGACCCGATTTTCTTGTGCTCTTGCAAAGCGAAGGAAAGAGGAGGGTTTGCCAGTTTCTCAGCAAGTTGGGTGCTCTAGGCAACTTCTTTTTTAGCCTATCCCTAGTGCTGCCCCTTGTACCTTCTATCTAAAATTACCGCAGTTTCAGGCCTGTATGATACCAACTAGTTTCAGGTTCTGCGAGGAAACTGTTTTAATGCTGTCTAACACACAGAGGTCACATAGATGTCTCCAAAAATGCACATCAACTCTTGGGAATGCAACCTGAGACAAGAGTTGACCCACTGAGAGCATAAACCTGGGATGAGAAAACCCCCTGAGTTTTCTAGCAAAGTTGCTCAGCTTTTTAGATTAAGAACATGTCTCAAAGATGGAATAGGGGAAAGTTTATTCGTTTCTTTGAAAGAAAGTTCTCAGGGAAAGATGTGGCTTGTGTGTCAAAATAACTGACTTTTACAGATTATCATAATTTTTCTTTTAACATTCAAATATGTAAGTCTCAAAAAATCTCCTGGTACAAATTTGATGCCAAAATACAACCCTCATCTCTCTGCCTACACCCCCTGCCACTTCAGATTTCTGAAATGGAATAAAAAATAAAGCACTTAGAAACGCTCCGGGTTGATCTTCTCTCTGCTATTATATTTTTTGCATTGTTAACATCTTTCCTGTTACCATTCTATACAAACTTACTCGGATGTGTCCTAGAACTTGTATTTCACAGAAACTCTCCCCCCCCCCCCCCCCCTATACTTCTCTTTTTGTTGCGCTTCTCAGGACCTTTTTGTTGCCTCCACTTAACTTTTAGGATAAAGTGATCAAAATCAAATGTAGTATACATGGGGGGTGAATGCAAGTGATTCTTATGGAAGCCTTAATATTGTGTAAAGGAGTCTTAGTTCAATTTTAATTTAGCCATCATTTAGTCTCACTTGCTTTTTTAAATCACTGCTAAATATTGATACTGTGTCTTACACTAAGTGTCCTTGCAGCTTTTCTTTTCTCTTCTCTAAGACACTAGGTTTGTGTAGGGTTTGTCATGTTTCAGCAAAATGTGGTTTTGCAGAACCCCCTGATTAAAAATATTTTGGGAAAACATGCCAGTTTTAACAAGAAGTAACCCAAAGGCAATAGAGAGTGCCTTCCTTCCCAGATCTAGAATGACCAAAAGTTTTATTGAGGAGTCTGCTTAGAATCATCGAATCATAGGATGGTTTTGATTAGAAAGGATCTTAATATCACCCCGTTCCACCCCCCCCCCCCGCTATGGGCAGGGACACCTGCTTAGGCCATGGTAAATTGAGGTAAACTCCTAACTCTGCTTAGAATCAGATTAGGGACTTGTACCACTGACACCAAGATATTATTAACTTTTCAGTCTCCAAAGTGTGTGGCTGCTTGTCCATTTGTTCTGATAAAGAAAGTTTCCTAAATTAAGCCCAATGAAGGTTCTAAAAGTGGTAGTCTTTAAGATTTTAATGGAAAAAAAAACCCT
This sequence comes from Brotogeris chrysoptera, assembly GCA_030323915.1. Taxonomy (NCBI): domain Eukaryota; kingdom Metazoa; phylum Chordata; class Aves; order Psittaciformes; family Psittacidae; genus Brotogeris; species Brotogeris chrysoptera. The sequence goes on along the minus strand of JARCZZ010039635.1, from coordinate 2,344 downwards.
GTCTATCTCATACCTGACTTCAATAAAACTTTGGCACATTTTCTGTGATATTGCATCAGCATGAAATCCTGCTGGACAAATTTAAGTATATATTATAACAAAGGTATACAATTTTATTCAGTATACTGTGTGTGCAGGTTGAACAGATGCCACCAATCATACCTGGTTTCATGTTAATCTCATCTCCAGTGAACTGTATTTTCAGATGTAGTTACAGGTGATTAAAACATTCTCTCTATACAAGGAGAAGAAATGAAACTAAGTAAAAAATACTCTTTAATTTCTTTCAGAGCTCATGAAACTCTCCAGGATCTTTTTTTTTTTTCTAAAATAAATATCTTTCCACCTTCTCAAAGCATTTTACTTCGCTACTTGTTGAAACAAAACAATGTCTGTGAATCTTTCTGAGCCTATTAAGCACACGTGGGAGCACTGTGCCCAACACACTTGCTTCCATGAAGCAGTTGATTTAGCAGACAGCTTCTTCCTCTAACTAAAAAGGTGACTGCTAAAAATGTAACATTTATCAACAACTTTGCATTTTCTTAAATTTCGTCCATGAGGTGCATGCAAATTACTCTTTGATAAGCTTTATGTCAACAGAAGAGGATAATGCTCTCCAATTGTCTTTTGTTTTGCAACTTATTTTGGAGAGGAAAATCTAGCAAACAAGATTAAGATTCTGCAGCCCTGTTAGAGATGGTCTGGATGTGAGTCTTTGGAAAACACAATGTCTCCCTTCTACCTACTCTGTGGAGTTCCTATTGGAACAGGAATCCTCTCACTTATGCTTCCTCTGTAATCAACGTGAGTGTTCATCTTGGTTCTTAGAGAGCATGAGATAAAGGAATGAGCTTAAAGACCATCCCTATTTTCTGGTTTTTGCATGAGTTCATGTTTCCTCCAAGACCAAGTCAAACATTAAGTACACTATATTGTGTACTCAGTACTTCCAGCTCTTCGTTAGCCATTCAGAATAGCAGTCTCTTTGAAGACCTCAATAAGCTCTTCATCAATCAAATACACAATTGCACATTTTTTATGCCTACAACACTTCATCAAATATAGCTGAAATTAACAAGTGAACCCACAAAAAATAAGGAGGGGTACAATCAACTGGATTCCCATATTGCTTTATCAAATGAGCATCTTTATCCATTGGAAACTGAGGTGAAAAAATGTGTGACAGATTATTATAAGTGCATTGCATGTCAATGCGTCTTCACTGACTTACATATGCTGAGGAGAGCTGAGTACCCAAACTCTTATAATAAAAACCTATGCTGTCCTTGTAAATTTGGATAGCACTCTTTGCCTGGGAAGGGAATATTGGCATACAAAGAACAGCGCATTAACAAACAATAATAAATTGAAATACTGTCACTCACTTGGTTAAGCATGAGATGGAGCAAAGTCAAGTGCTTGGTGAAGTCTTTGGGGTTCAGAAGCTCAGCTGGAATAAATCAATATTTCTCTAATTAGAAATGTTCAAGTTTATAATCTTCAAATCAGATCCACTGTTGTTTTTCTCCCACTACATCAAAACAAATTGATCTTTACCCTGATCTAATTCTGACTGATTATTGAAGACAGAGAAAAATTCTGATATTTTTAAAGTTGATAAGAAAGTAGGTTTAGAGGTAGCACCTAGGTCCTTCAAAGTTTGGAGAACTTATTTCATCTCCATTTCATCTTGGTTCCCCTTAGAAGAATAACTTATTCTGCTTTATGTATGCATAAATGTCCTTTAGGGCTCTGTTTATTTCTTTCTCTATCCATATACAAAATAATGAGGTCCCCAGAGAAAACCCAAAGGGTCTCCTAAATAAGCAGGGAGAAACAACTGGCTGTCTTATGAGCCCTTGTGAAAACAGTGATTTGTTCATTAATCATGGAAGTAGAGCTTCATCGCTGGAGATTAAGCTAGCTTTACTTCAGTGATAACAACAGAAACATCTTCAACATGATCAGGCAAAGCCTGTAAATTCCATATAATGGCACAGCATTAACTCTTTCCCTTATTTTATGAAGCTCTTACTTGATGTAGTAATTACAGCTGATTTAATAGCTTCCTTCCAATCCCACAAAAAAAAAGGTGAATTGGCACTGCATACATTTAATGACCCAGGAAAGTGTGTTTAATACATTTCTACTAACTTGAAGAGTATATACCCTTTTGTCATGGGTTCAGTAGCAGCAGTCATTTTTCTCCTTCTTGGTAGCTGGTGCAGCACTGTGGTTTTGATTTTTGGGCCTTGGAGCTGTGTTGATAACAGCAGTGTTTTCAGTTACTGCTGGGTAATGTTTTGGTCTGGCCAAGGACTTTCTGAGCCTCATGGTATGC
>JARCZZ010039631.1:0-10028 GCA_030323915.1 Brotogeris chrysoptera | reverse complement strand
TGGGTCAGGTGTCCTGTCCCTGCTTCCTCCCGGCTCCCCCTCCTCCCTGGCATAGCATGAGACTCAGAAAGTTCTTGGCCAGACAAAACACTACCAAGCAGAAACTGAAAACACTGGTGTTATTAGCGCTGTTCCAAGGCCCAAAATCGAAAAACACAGCACTGCACCAGGTACCAAGAAGGAGAAAAATGACTGCTGCTGCTGAACCCATGACAGCTTTAAATAGGTGAAGACTCCCACACAGGAAAACAGATGCCTCAGATAAAGCGATGGGCAGAACATTGATATTCTGAGTTGCTTGGTAATTGCCATGATGAGATTTGCCACTCCTTTCACCCTTTTTCTTTTGTCATTCCTTTCCCTCTTTCCCCCAGGTCTGCAAATGCCTGAAAAAAAAAATAAAACAACAAACAGACAAAAAAAAAAAAAAAAAAAAAAAAAAAAAAAAAAAAAAAAAAAAAAAAAAAAAAAAAAAAAAAAAAACCAGAAAAGAAATTTCTTCTGTGTCTTGCAGTTTTCCCACTTATCCTAAGATACAATGATTTTACTATCTGCCACCTTAACTGAGTTCGGAAGTAGGAGTTTTATGTGTGTATAAAAGGGATTTACCTAAAGAGATTCATCATGTACTTCTAGCCTCTAAAAAGCCTATGGTAAGACTCTCCAGGCAGCATATATTTACTTCCTGAAAAGTTATGCTTGGACTTTTGAGGGTTTTGTTGCTCTTTCCAAGCCTGCTGTATTTTGACTGTTAGTTACTTAGGGAACTTGGCTCTATAGGCAGAGGCAGATAAAAAACAGTGCCTATGAAATATTTTAACACCATCTTAAACATTCCTAAGACTTTTTTTTTGGTAAGTGGACATTGTCTATACAGAATGCAGGATGCAGAGAGTCACTGCAAACATTTCAGCAATACTCTTCTTCAAGGCACTGCCTTATCACAGCGCAGTCAGTCATGCGTAACATGACCAACCACTTTTACATGAATAAAATCCGCATTTGAGGCTGCATCATATATCCTGTGTATGTCAGAAAATAGGGTCCTTCTGTCAGTTATTTGATCCAACATTTTCTGCTAGTAAGCATTAAAACGAAGATGTTCTTTCCTGACCTCTGGCTTTCTTCAGCCAGTTTTCACTCTGTTTCTTGTGAGATACTCTCAGTTTTTCCTTTAAGAATATGTCTGCCTTTTTCAACAAGCTTTATTTCTTTTTCCTTCCCTTTCAGAGTAGAGGTGGTTAAAGGCTGTTGTCACAGCCCTCAACACATGACTACCAGGTCCAGCCAGAAGGGCAATGGGTCAACTCGCCACTCAATATGGCTTTCCAAAGCCATCAGACCACATCTGAAAGAAAATTTCTATCTTTTCTTATTTGTGCTTCAACATTTAGGTGTTCGTATAAACAGTGAAGCATTTCATTTAGGAAATTACTGTTTGAACGCAACAGAACCTGAAGACATGAGAAATCACAGTAATTTTCCAGCCTTTTAGTGTTATATTGCATACATTAAGTCAGAGATGTTTTTACCCTGATACGGGAGTGGAAGACTTTCTTCCATTCAGAGAATGACCACTTAGAAGTTCAGTAATTTGTACCTAACATTTTTAGTTTTATTTGTGTCCTTAGACAAGCTGTAATTTCAAGTGTTTGATTATATGGATCCTGCACATTGTACCTTCCAAACCCATGTGATTTGCTTACTAACAAACAGTCTCTTTCACCAAGGTCATAATTCACCGACTATTCAAGTAGGTGGCTGATTAAAAATGGACTTGACTGTATTGGCGAGAAAATACACTGAAAAATATTCTTATTGTGTGGTACTGTCAGGTACTATGCTTCCCCTCTTTTTGCAAATCATTTGATGGTTCAGTAAAAAAGTCATAGAATCAGAGAGTGGTTTCAGTTGGAAAGATCCTTAAAGCCCATCCAGTCGTAACCGCCTGCCATGGACAGGGACACCTTCCACTAGACCAGGTTGCTCTAAGCGCCATCCAACCTGGCCTTGAGCACTGCCAGGAATCTCTTACCTCCAGTTGCTGTTTCACAGTCCTGGACATCAGTTCAGCCCTTGCTCCTGCTCCATCACCTCCTCTCTGATAACCAAGTTGGCTTGCAAAGTTCCGTCTTACAGCTTATTACTTATTACAGCTTATTATTACTCTTCATTCCCCTGATACTGTTGCTCATAGGGTTGCACTGGGCACCAAGTCAGTGAAATTACCCAAATAAGCAGATAAATAAAAAAACCCTTCATTTTAAAAAGTTATTTTAAAGTGGATTGTTTGAGTCAAAGTCTGCTAAAATGCAAAGCAAATTCCCCAAATGATAGGTTTTTATCACCAAACTCTTATCCTTCCTCAGTCTTTTCTTTCCAAGCCTCCAGTGGGGCCAGAAGGGGAAAGAGGAAGGATTTATGGAATCATAGAACCATGTAGGTTGGAAAAGACCTTTAAGATCGAGTCCAACCATCTATACATCTTTTAAATACCTTCAGCAATGGTGACTCCACCAACTTCCCTGCATACTGGGAGGTGTTAAAAGAGAAGGGACTGGGGATGAATGGATTGAAATACTTGAATCTCAGCGATATGGATAGTGGAAAAATTCCAAAGGCAGGCAGAGTTTTTCCATGTTAGGCATTCTATAGCTGAAAAGCAGCTCCACTCACTTACACATCCAGAATTTCTTTACTGTGTTTCTTCACTACATTGACAAATGGGACAATTAAAAAGAAAGAAAAAAAAAAGCTTTTCATGAGGTATAAAACATCAGTCACGTTCTGGTTTGTTTGTCCTTGCTGGGAGGGCTGCTGCCAAAGGTGCTTTTCCTAAGCACGTGCATGGTAGTACAGCATCATGTCACATGTGGGCCTGGCCCCTTGGGGAGGATAGCAGCCCCCCAGCTTCAAAGAGCTGTGCCCATGGGCTGCTCTCCATGATTGCCCCACACATGTTCTGTCCTCTCCAGGAGAAGTCTGCGTTGGGTGGAGAAGAGAACAACCAGTCCCTGCTGTTGCTGTGGATCCTATAGAGGATACTACAGTAAGTTTTGTGTGACGCTGTGTGTTTCCTATTGTGAGTTAGTGTATTTCAGTATAGACGTATAATGGATGTCTATCTGTCTGTAACTGTCTTCCCATCTCTTTATTTCTCTCTTTCTCTGCTGGAGTGTAATTTCACCTCTCTAGTCATACTATTACAGTCTCAATTTTATGTCTGTTTTCTAAAAGCCTTGAATTAGGCTATTTGATGTTTTCTTGTGCTAACATGCCCCCATCCAGAGAGAATCCTGTTTTGGAGGTAATATTAACATTTCTATGAAGTGGGAGAGCAGAACAGGGGTGACAGGCAAATACAGTAAATAGCAAGTAAATTTCTGCAGGGGGAAGCTTTAATCCAGCAATGACACTAGTCATCCATGATATACGAATACATAGGGTTATTGTGATTAATGTTAATTAATTGTAGCAATGTTATTGCTTATTTCTTATGTTGTTGAAGGGTCCATAGAAAATTCCACTTGAAGATGTTCCACACATCCAAGGCAGTTGCAATGGGTTTGCTTGGGATTTACAGCATTTGTCCTAATGCAAGTACATCCAGGAAACCCAACTTTAGCCATCTCTCCTTAGAAATACAATAAGACCTTTTGAGATAACTCCAGAATTGTCCTGAGGGATATGCCCTACAGTAGCACTGCAATGCATGGCAGAACAAAAAAGGATGGTGTGAAACTGGCAAATGGTGCTGTAGGACTTTGTTTTTCCTTGTTCCTTACTCTTTTCTGAGTGACCTCATGTTCTGTGGCACAAACACCTTTAAATTAGCCTGTAAATCCTGCAGAGGCAGGGAACACCCCCACTTTGTGCATATGCCACCAGTGAGTCCTTCTCCTTCCTACACCTTTGAAGCATGGAGCCTGACATAGAAAGACCTTTCCTTGTGCAGGATTGTGTCAAATTCTGCACACTTTGGTTTTGAATTATTTTTAATTCTCAGATTTACAATTCCCAGATGGGGGATTTTATTAATTGAGAAATTTTAATTGTGAGGATGGGTCAAAACTGTGGGGTGTGCAATAAACACAGAAGTTGAAGATGCTGTCATGTGTGAAACAGGGATAGTCCATTCTCCTACGATTTTAATTGATGACATAATTACTTTTAATTATACCTCAGCTAATTTCTTTTGAGAAATTAATTTCTTTAAATAATTAAGTAACTAAATAATTTAAAAAAACTTTCTCATATTCCTGGAGCACAGTAGAAAGCTGACTATATGAAATATCTGAGCAATGTTTTACCATGTGAGATCTAGGTTAAATTAAAAAAAAAATGGAAACAAGTTGACTTACAGTAGTTTCAATTTATTTGATAGCAGGTCTTGAGTTAGTTTGAACTCATCATTGCTTTGGCAAGGAAAATAAACATTAAATAGAAGCAAAGTCAATCACATTTCAACATTTGCATTTTTACCATTGAGCGTGTTTACCTGAATTATCATCTTGTAGCAGGCATCTCTGCTTTGCTTTGATCTTTGAATACCAAAGTTATTTTACAAGAAGCAGTCATTAAAAAACCCACACACAATTATGACAATTTCTGTAAAGCTCATCAAGTAATATAAGGTGCAGGGCTTTTCATTTGAATTTTAATATACTGTAGTGTGGAATTAAAAATAATGAAGTGTTTTAAAGAATCCTCAGATTTTGCTTCTCTCCCCTCCTCAGATTTTGCTTCTCTTCCCTCCTCCCCTTCACACCCCCTCAGTAGAGCAGCAGGAGATGTGTGCTTATGATATGAAGGATGACGGCAAAATGATCTAGATTTCCTATCTAGCAGGAAGATTTATAGGTTGGGTAAGATAGCAAGTGGCAAAGCAATTGTACAATTGTGCTAATAGGAATAAAACACTGCAAAGCTTGTTGCAGATGCTCATGCAAATATGGTTTAGTTCATTATCTCCTCTTCAAATTATGTTTATTTACAGCTCCAAAATATAACCTATGCTTCATTGTTTGAAATGCCACTGACTGAACCAGCTTTTTGCATTTATATAAATATATTTTTTGTGCTGTCAGAAAACAGGGGAAAATAAGTCTCTCATGTGAAACTCTGATGTGCCAGAGAAAGGAGTCCCACCAGCAAAACATAAATCTGCAAACTTCAACAAAACCAAGTTTGTAGTTAATTAGTTAATTACCCAGTTTTGAATATTTAGCTGTTTTTAAGGTTATTTTTAACACTGATGAGCACTGTATGAGTATTTGAGAATTAACAGGTGACCGCCATGTTTCTTCTTCTCCCATTATGAAATATGATAGTTCAGCATAAAGGCAAAACAACTACATAAATTGTCCTTCATGTACCCATAGTAACAAGTATATATATGTAACTTCTGATGTGCATTAGTAATAATGGCAGTCCCATTCTCTGCCACAAGAGCTTTTGACTAATGCTATTGTGGAGGTTTCTATATATAGCTGGTTCAAAGGCATTCAAGCACTGAATTAGTTTAGGGGAGGAGAGCTGGGGTTTTGATACAAGTGACCCTGAACCACAACTGGTAACCTCAACTCACAATCCTTAAAGTAAAAGACATTTAACTGTACTGGAAAACACATGACTTCATGGATTGTTTTTAAAATCACAACCCATCAGAAATCACCTTGGCCAAAGGGAAATAAGGGATGGGGATCATTTGCCCAAACATAGGCATAATTCTCAGCAATAATTATTCTCATCCAATGGTGGGCATCTAAAATAGGCCATTTGAATCACACTCTGAAGGTGCCTGTTCATGAGGGCAGCCAGGAGAGACAGGCTTCTCCCTCAGTGCCCATGTCTGATGATGCTGAGGAGCCTGTCCTGGTGACCAGCTGCACCTGACTCTTCAGCATGGCTGCAAACAAGTACAAAGTGGGATTCATCTCCCTGAGCTCCAGCTTAAATCCAGAAGGGAAACCATCAGAGTCAGTAGGAGGAAACAAGGCACTCCAGACTGCAATTTGCCATCTCCAAAATTAAGTGTCCTGTCTGCCACTGTGTCTGGGCAAATCGACCAGGAAAGGCATCTCTCCCCAGACCCTTCCTTAGATCCATGTAAAAACATTTTCAGTACATTATGGAAGTGGCTTTTGCTAGCCCACTCCAACTAAAAAGGTGATCGTTCTGGTTTTGTTGGGTTTTTTTGTTGGTTTGTTTTGTGGCTTTGTTTTGTTCTGGTTTGTTTTTTTTTTTTTTTTTATTTGAATGGTTGCATTGTGTGTGACAGCAATAACACATCTGCTCATGAAATGGGTATACAAGACTCTGCTGTGAAGAATCAAGGGTGTGGGCATTTGTTCAAAGGGACTGGTAAGATATTGCTTGCCACCATCTGACAGATTGCTAACAGAGCACAGCTGTTTTACGTGTTTGTGATTCCTTCAGCCACTCTCTACAGCGGAGTGGGAGATACAACATGTACAGATAAAGCATTTCCCATTTGTTTATTTCCAGTAGTAAAACGAAAAGACCAAAAAAAAAGAACAAGCTTCAAATGATGCTTTTGATGATAAACCCTACAAATAACAATCAATACTCTTATAGAGACTGTAGACAGTTCCATGTGAAATGAGAATTTTTATTTCCTACTGTCTTTTATGCTATGTTTTTGCAAAGGCTATCAAACTATGTCTTCAGTTACATCGACATGTTCAGCATCACTTAGGCAATAGTTTCCTATGAACAAAGACATAATTCTGCTGTTTTGCGCAAATCAGATTTGCACCTTGTTTCGCTCCTTACCTTCCAGAAATTACTGTGAACAAAACAGACAAAATTCCATTTTTTCCTCAGGAAGGGAAGTCATTAAGGGTAATCCCACATTGATAAGCACAGTCTAAATGCCTAGATAAAGGAGAAATCTTTTGCTAATTTCTATGTAACATTATAAATGACAGCAAATACAGAATTCTCTTACATGGGTAAGATACTTTATATAATGTGTCTCTTAGAAGATTGTTGATGAAGAACATAATGGCCTAGCTATTTTGGGGGTTTTGTTGTATATGGAGTGTTTATGAAAGGAACCAGATCAACAGCTTTGGAATTGAAGCTGTCTTGATGAATATAACAAAGGGTCGTTTTCTGGATGTATAGGACTAGTTTTTCTTACAGCAGGTTAATTTGCTTTCTCACCATTTGGAGAGGTAGACTTTGGATGTTCCTGTGACTCAACCTTTTGAAAGAATGTCAAAGCTTTAGATAAAAGATCACATTTTTTTGTACATCATTAAAGCTGAATTAACAGAGTGTTGAGAGGGGTGTTTGTTTCTTTGAGTTGCATGTTTTAATTATTTCTCCATCTAATGTTTGGGTTTAGTATATTAAGGAGTATTAGCAATTTAGTTCGCTTAAAATAAGGATATTCAAATGCTTTGTATTTTTTTGTACAAAAGTATTTTGTATGTTTTGTTTTTATTTCAAATACTTTGTATTTGAATATATACTTTTTTGAAAATACTTTGTATTTGAATATGCATTTTTTGTATTTGTATTTGATGTACAAATACTTTGTATTTGAATACCAATTTGTTTGTATTTGTATGTATCTGAATATCTGTACTTCTTGGCAGAGAAAAATATTCTACAATACTTCCTCTATAAGCACTGGCAGTCTGAAGATGCCAGCAGTGTAACAATTGTAACAATTCCAGTTTGTGCTGGTTAGTGTTTTGGTGTTTATGCCCATTAAAACCAACAGTGGCATTTTTACCTGCAAACCTCTTTGCTTTTCCCAAATATGGACATAACAGTAGATGAATGTGAAGGAAAGATGGAGATTGCATGCAGATTCTGAAAGCGTGTATTCTGTGCAACTTTACAGCACGTGCATGTTATCAGAGGCTAGAAATCCAGCTCTACCTGGAGTTCTCAGTTCTCTAATATGTTCTTGCAGGGGCACATGGTATTACCCTGATTTCTCTTTTTTCTCCCGTTTAGTTATCCGCATATGTGGACGATCTTCTTAACCTGTCTAACAGTAATGAAGTAGCTGGCAAAAAGATTTGTTTCCTCTGACATTAACTCCTTGAAGTGAGATGTCAAATTTAAACAAGCTGTGTTTAAGGTGTTTGTGTGTCATCCAGATGACAAATGATCGTAACTCTTTGAACTCTGATTTCTGGAGGCCCTGTTCTCTGTTAGGTAACACAAACTAGTGGAGATTAATCTCAGTGTAAATGTCAAAATTCCATCAACTGTGTCTGCAAAATTGTATGTGCAAAGGAGAGGCACCCACGGTTAAAAAAATAAAGGTGCATAGCTTCTTTACTTCCAGGTCTGAAAAGTTGAGGGTTTATAACGTAAGCACATATGTAAATATACGCACATGCTTTTGCTGGCATGGGTGTACTTGCATATAAACTCACAATTTATTGATACCTACATGTGCACATGCACAGAGGTGCATGGGGACATGATGCCAAACCAAGCCTATAACTATCTTCCTTAAAATGACAACTGTAGGAGCACAACTTCTGCCTGTAAACTATTCCTAGGAGTTCCTTCATTTTTCCCTTCCAAACTGAATGCCTTTTATCCACTTGTGGCCAGGTATGCAATCCACTTAGCTGGAATGAGTAATAAAAAAGGAACAGTTATTTTTGTGGAGAATACATGATTAGGATCAATGAAGACAAGATGCGCTGTCTTGGAATTTGCTTGCTTATTTCTGATGAACGCATACAATCAGTTATAGGACAATGCTGCTTGGTTTGTTCTTTCTTACTTACTGGGTGTTCAAGGAAGTGCTGGGGCAGGAAAATGTCTGTGTCCATTTATAAGCATCCCCTGCGAAAGCCCTGTGCTCAGGCTCCCAGTTGTAGCTGCATCTGATTCCCTACATACATGCTTCGGTCCCTACTCGGCTAGCTGGTATTACACTATCTGCTTGCTGCTCATACATGTCTCCTTGTGGTATCATTGACCTACATACTGAATAATTTATTTCTGTTCCGAGCTCATTGGTGTTAAACCCTGAGCTGGCATCTTTATTTTACTCAAGATATCTCTGTTCTGAACCCACCGTCCTCACTTATATAATGTAATGCTCTCTTGCCTTGTGACTTCAGCAGTGATTTTCAAAATGCAAACTGACTGCAAAAAATTCATCCTGCTTGCAAAACAGCTGACATGTACTCTGCATGGAGGTAACTGTCAAAGAGAAATTAAGGTTATAGCTTCAGTACTGAGCTGCAATTATAAATATTAATTTTCCCAGCTTTTGTTTTGCACTCAGGGTTTTGGGAGACAAGGAGGGAGAGTTGAAACATGCTGCCTCATCAAACACAAACCTTCTCACAAGAGAGCATATGAAGTCTAATGGTGTCAAAATCCCAAAGGGAGCTTCAGTTGGGTTAACTCTGATACACAGAAGCATAAAGAAGACATAAGAGCTGGCACACCCTGGTGGACTGCAAATTGGTAAAACACAGGAGATTCAAGGACTAGACAGAGAAAATATAGAATCATAGAATCATAGAATAGTTAGGGTTGGAAAGGACCTGAAGATCATCTACTTCCAACCCCCCTGCTATGGGCAGGGACACTTCCCACTAAACCATGCCACCCAACACTATGTCCATCCCAGCCTTGAGCACTGCCACTAATGAAGATTTCACAACTTCCCTGGGCAACCCATTCCAGTGTCTCGCCACCCTTACAGTAAAGAATTTCTTCCTCATGTCCATACCAAACTTCCCCTGTTGAAGTTTGAACCGGTTACCCCTTGTCTTATCACTACAGTCCCTCATGAAGAGTCCATCCCCAGCACCACTAAAGGTCCCCTTCAGACACTGGAAGGCTGCTCTGTGGTCTCCACACAGCCTTCTCTTCTCCAGGCTGAACAGCCCCAACTTTCTCAGGCATCGTCACATGGAAGGTGCTCCAGTCCCCTCATTGTCCTCATGGCCCTCCTCTGGACTTGTTTTGATAGTTCCATGTCCTTTTTATGTTGAGGACACCAGAACTGTACACAA
>JARCZZ010039629.1:23597-43142 GCA_030323915.1 Brotogeris chrysoptera | reverse complement strand
AATAACCTCTTTGGTCAGTTTGGGTCAGGTGTCCTGTCTCTGCTTCCTCCCGGCTTCCCCTCCTCCCCAGCAGAGCACGAGACTCAGAAACAACTCAGAAACAGACCAAAACACTACCAAGCAGTAACTGAAAACATTGGTGTTATCAGCGCTGTTTGCAGGCCCAAAATCAAAACCACAGTGCTGCACCAGCTACCAAGAAGGAGAAAAATGACTGCTGCTGCTGAACCATGGCACCTATTTCAGAAAGCAGGTTGTGACTAGCGGAAATCTCATGGTATTGGCTGGTAGTAACTTATAAGCTTGCAATATGAATTAAAGTTTCTAGGAGGATTGCATATTTGAGTAGACATCAGGTTTTGGTGGGTCTTAGATTGAAAATAAATATTCTTTGCAATTTTCAGATATTGCTTATACTGTTATTGGGCTGATTTCCATAAAATACATCTCATGCTCACATTTGAAATATAATCAGATCAAGAATATTAGCGATGACTTAACGTAACAAAATATTTCCCTGAACACACAGATATCGTTTAGGTGAATGTGGAGAGTACTTGCTGTAAAGTTAGTTTTCCAATAAAATCCAGAACAGGAAATGCTATCTCTGATGTTATCAAATATATAGCTATCTGTGTTACTGTGAATTTTGAAAATCTGAAAATAAGTTGTTGGTGTAGGACAATCAGGTTCAAATCGCATTGTATGACCTTTATAGAACTGTGCTACTTCAACTGCACTTTTTTCTCTTCCATTTAATTTTGGATATCAAATAATATCACCTACTTGTTTCTGGCAGATTATGCTAAAATACAACATGTTTTGCATAATGAGTAGCTATAATTGATTTCTGAGTTGAATATGAGAGACAGGATTGTGCTTGCCTTCTATGAAGCTGCTTCTCAGAAAACCATGGCTGGTGAAGGAAAGCCATAGATTTTATTAGATTGTTTAATAGCACACTTATCACTCTTTCTGACCGAAGTAATTTTCATTTGCAATGAGCAATTTCAGTTACATCGTACAGTTACAGTTGAGTTCCTTTGCTAGTCTAATGTGCAGCAGCAGTCAATGCTCTTTAAAGATATATGCTGTAGTGGAAGAGGCAGATTTAGTAAGACAAGACATTTTTCCTCTGTGGACTTTGTGATACATAAACGTCTTGTCAGTTTGACATTTGCTACCTTTGCTTTATGATTTTTCACTATTTTTCTGTTCTGTACCTGTGCTATCATTATCATCCCAGTTGAAGGGTTCTTATTGCAGAGTAAGGTCAGAAGGGAGAGCTGCATGTTGCCATTCCTCTCTGCTTTTTACCAGATGACAGGAAAAAACTCAGTAGGGGAGGGAGAATTTTTACTGTGTTTTCATTATGGCAACACAAGACATATCAACCATCTTCAGGATAATCTTCCAGTCACTGATTGCTCAAAGTATGTGTCTAAATGTCAAACATTATCTTATTATAAATCCTCTTACAATTTGAGAATAAAATAAAGCATATTTGAAGCATCAAATGTTCACTTATCGGTAGTTAGAAGAGCCTTTAACAATCTCACCCTCCATACCGACACTACTTAACCTGTCAGCGCAATCAAGCAAAAAGCCCATCCCTATCACTAAGGTTGTAACATCAGCTCACAGAATTTAAGCTGTTGGCTAGATATACATTTTATTTAGAATAGAATCATGAAATGGTTTGGGTGGTAAGGAAACTTAAAGGTCACGTATTTCCAGTGCCGTTGACATGGGCAGGGACACTTTCCACTAGACCAGGTTGCTCAAATCCCCATCCAACCTGGCCTTGAATTTTTCCAGGGATGGGGCAGCCACAGCTTCCTTGGGTAACCTGTGCTGTGTGCCTCACCACCTTCACAATAAAGAATTTCTTCCTAATATCTAATGTAAATTTTCCTCTTCTAGATTAAAGCCATTTGCCCGTATCACTACATGCCCCTGTAAATGTGCCTCTCCAGCTTTCTTGTAGGCCCTTTCAGATATTAAGGCTGTTTCCTGGAGCCTTCCCTTCTCCAGGCTGACCAAGCCCAACTCTCTCAGCCTACCTTCGTAGGAGAGGTGTTCCAGCCCTCTGATCACCTCTGTGGCCCTCCTCTGGACTTGCTTCAACAAGTCCCTGTCCTTCTTATGCTGGGGGTCACAGAGCTGAACATAGTACTCCGTGTGGGTTCTCACGAGAGTGGAGTAGAGGGGCAGGATCACCTTTTGACCTGATGGTTGCATTCTTTTTGATGCAGCCCAGGATACAGTTGGCTTTCTGGGCGGCAAGTGTACACTGCTGGCACATGCTGAGCTCCTTGTCATACAGTATTTCCTTTCAGTGGGAGTTTTTTCAATGCAAGGTTCCATGTTGTATATATTTGCATATTTCACTGTGTTATCATTATTTTCTCATTAAATCTTATCTGTGTAAGCAATGTGAGATAAAGGCATTTATTCCTCTTATTAAGTATGTACTGAAAAAGCCTACTCATATATAGATATACATATAATACCACCTTGCACACAGCTTCAGGAACATTACTGATGTGCTATACCACTTCTTTGACTCAAAGGTCTGTATTTATAAATAATGAAAGACTTAATGTCTTGCCCTAGGATGGGCAGGACTACAGACACCCAAAATTATTTTTCAGCATTTATTGTCATTTTTGCAATTTGTCTTCCTGCAGGGCCCCAGAGAAAAAGCTTTGTCTAATTTAGCATTAAAAAAAAAAAAAATAAAACATTAAAAAAAAAAAAAAAAAAAAAAAGAAGTATAAAACTGTTCTTCTGTCATACAGTAAAACTTTTGGTTTACTTTAAATGAGTAGATAACGAAGCCCTAGTAATTTCTTCTCTAATTCTAAAAGTACTGCAAATTATTTCTTTTACTATTCAAAGCAATGCAAAAAAAATTGACCTTTACTGGTTTGACCTATACTACTTTTGTATCCCTGTGTTTAAATCCTGTGTGTTTGTGGTACTTTGACCAAAACATTTCTAATTCATATTACTAAACCTCAGTCTGCTTTTTTCTCAGTAAATAGTACTTATATAGAAGTAGAAGCTGATAAAAGCAGTCCTAGCTCATGGTGTGAGTTTATGTAAGAACACAGCCCATCTTCCAGCCTGAATTAATTCATTTCTTCAGTCCACTATCACCACTGTTTCCTGGAATTATTAACTCCCAAGGCCTTCTGGACCATCTCTTGTCTCATTTTTAAGTATAAAAGTGTTTATAAAGACTGAATGCAAGATAGTATCCCTCCTTCCATAACAGCTTTGAACATTTCTTCTATAATGTCATAATGTTCCTTCTGTTCAATTTCATAGTGAGATCTACCAGTTAGAAATATTCAGTGGTAAATATTAAAAAATAAATCTCTGCAAGCACGATTCTATAACAGCTTCTGAGATTTCATTATACATTTAAATTTTCACTGGAATGAAAAAAAAAATTCCAAGACAAACCTTTGTGCTGTAGGAACTTCTATGCTTGTTATTATTCGTCAAATTTATGTACCAAAAAAACCCATCCTGATGAAAAATTGAAGGAAATTAATAAATTTCAAAAAAAAATTATGGACCTAGTTTTGAGGAAAATAATTTTTTTTTTTTCAAGAAAATTCTGAATAACCTTGATCAGAATAGTCCATTGTCGTGGTTTAAGTCCAGTCAACCATGAAGTTTTCCACTTAATGTAAAAATGCACTTCCCTCAATCTGCTTTGTTTTTCCCAGTTAAACTATTGTTCTAAAGTGATTATCTTTATCTTGTCACATCTCATGAAACATTATTTATTAATGCAATTAACAGGTATTTCTGCATCTCAGAGAGACGCTATCTGTTCAGAAGTACTAGTTTTTCTGCTTCCTCTGGATTCACTCAGCTGAAACACACAGACACACGACAACAATTTTGTATATTTATGAATTGAGGAACCTAAAACTTACAGAGCTTTTGAAATAAAAATAGAATTGTAATAGAAATAATTTTTAGAATCTTCTTGCCTGAATAGATACTGGATCAATATCAAATCCAATACATTATTAAATTTCATCTGCAGACAAATAAATTATATTTGTCAGTTTTAGTAGGTGAAGAAAGAAAAGTGAAAGCGCATGACTTGAGAAATGCAATCCGAAAATAACTTCCTAAGTTACATCTTATACTGAATTGATATTTGTGCCAATAAGGGAAGATTTAAACAGAAAATTAAAGGGTTGATGAGTTTTTAAATTGGTTAACTCTCAATATCAGATCAATGCAATATGTATTAAGGATGCATGCTTATTGTGCAGAAGAAGGCCTACATCAGCTGTGTATGGATGTACTGTAGCTTGATGTATGACGAGTCAAAGGCACTAGATCTTAGAAAAAAAATGAATCTCATAAATATGGCATAATAGCAAGTATGCTATAATCTAAAGTTAAAACATATCACAGACAAAATCGCTATGTTAACCATCATACTGGTGTTTTGTGCTTCTTAGTCTAAATGCTATGTCACATTTCTAAATGCATTTTCAACAATTTATTTTTTTTGTCTCTCCTACCAAATTCATTCAATGTCTGTGTTATTATGCCACAGTAAACACTATGAACTTAAATTATTGTATTTATTCACACTTATACTCCCTAGAAATTGCTGAAGTAATATGTCTAAAAACATAAACGTCTTTTTTCAATAGTTAGGGCTTTTTGTTCTTATTATAAATTGTGAGAAGAAAATATAGTGTTCCTTATTTACTTAACTCATGAAGAATAAAATCTCCACAAATTTTTCATTGCATATTCTTTCATAGAAAGCTGTATCTAACAATACATATTGTGTTTCCCCTAATTCAGAAGTTCTAATAAATATTATTTGTATTATATTAGCATGACACTAGCAGGTAGACTGAATCTGTCACAGAGAAAATACAGAAGTGCCTGATATTTTCTATTCATGTACAAATATATTTTCTCCAGTGAAGTTCCTGTGCATTTGAGTAAGAAATGAATGTTCTTTGATGTGGCTAACACCTGTCTAATCAAAAGATGAGGGAGACTGATATTATAACAAGATCTGTACAACAGTAATTTTCAATTTTAGTCAAGAAAAGTATTATTTTAAAACTGTGCATCATGAAAAAAAAACCTCAAGTGGTCAAAAAACCAACCAACAAACCCCCTAAGTGTTATGTAAGAAAATGATGTTGACAGGGGTAGCTGTAGGTATTTTACTGAAAAGAGAACTAAAATTGCTGAGTAGTATTGTCATATCTTCTGGTTTGATTAAAGTAGACGTAGCATATATGATTCACCAACTGGGACATCTCAAAATTGAGACTTAAAAATGAAACTCTTTCTCATGGCAGATTTCAATAGTTTGTAATATTTTATGATGAAGTATCACCCTCCAAAATATCTTCTGAATGCAAATACCATTGATTGCCCATATTTAGGATGGTTTGGTAGGCTGTTTACTGAGCTGAAAATATGGACAGATTAACAAAGAGCTAAAACACCAGGAAGATTTGGGCAAACCAGTTTTAAAACAGGGATGTGTTTGTAGGGAAATATTTCAGGTTTTATGAATTCCCACGGAAGATTCTTCTGTTGAAAGTTGTCCAGTAAACCGAACTCCAAGCTACTTTTAGGATGGAAAATGCTCATTTGTATTTCCACTACTGTCACTCAAGAATGAGTTCTTGGATCTACATTATTAATAACTTTTCTTAGGCAGCTGATAGTGCTATATAAACCATTACTCAGAAAATTGTAGAAGGAAGTAAATCACTGAAATGGCAGGTCCCACTGACACATAGTGTCAGTAAGCTGAAAGCAGGAAAATGATGCATTTTTCATTTCCTAAAATAAAAGGTTTGAGGTTTTTTATTAAGTGTCATATCCATACAAATGTACTTTTAGCACTTCAGAGTCTGCTGTTCTGGCTTGTGCTGTTACTGTATTGCTGTTCTGTGAGAAGGATTAGGACACCTTCCATGATAGGTACGCTTTATTTTGAGAAGTAATGACTCTGGAAAACCCTCTGAAGGCTGGATTATGAAGAATAGTCGTGTATGCTAACCAGCAGCACAGCAGCAAGGGTGAAGTTTCCTGTGAAGGCTGCATTTATGCAAATGTCCAGGATGCTAGAAGATTCTCAAGGTGCCTGTGTCCATATCTATGGAGCCCTGCCTCTTTTTTTGCATTGCCTGGACTGTGCTTATCTACTCAGCATGGTCATGTGTTAAGTGGGCACAAAGGTAATCTGCCTCCTCAGAATATTTTTGTGCTGGTATAGTGACATGAAAACCTCACCAAAGAATCAGCCAAGCAGCAGAACTCAGGGAAGAATGGAGGAGGAGCCATCTCTTCTAGCAGAAGTCAACTATTAGATTGGTTCAGATATCTCAAAAATAAAATCAGCTTGAAGTCAACACAAGCTAATGTTCTCAAAGAAATGATTCAGCAATCCTTTCTGGCATTAGCTGTCTGCCTATATTTATCCATTCTTCTGCCTAAACAAAGATCAGCATAACCAAACAGCAGATTTTATGGGAAATGCACACTTTAAGCCATTTGTAGACTTTAGAACAAATTATTTGATTTTACCAGGATTGCTTTGTTAATGAAATTCATAGCACAGCTCTACAAACATTTGTGCCAGCAAACCTGAGATGATGTTGGGAAACAAGCGTAGGAAGAACTTCTTTGTCAGCAGGTGCAATTTATACTGTGCTTAAGCTGCAGTTTAAGCATAAAGCAAAAAAGGTTAATGCAGCCATAGACCACTTAAACAAAGTATTCTTAAATAGGAGGGCTATGTGCAAAATATTGCAATATTTTGTTCAATTCAAATAGAGAAAGAGGTTGTACTAACAGCGGGGGCAAAGAAAGAAGTTCTAAGAATCATTAAAAAATGACGAAACATAATGAATATTATGTCACTAAGTGAAATCAATCTTTAGTAAAAAGAAGGTAAGACATGACTTGATTGTAGCCTGTATGCAGCACACAAATGCAGATTGGACTTTTCATAACTTTTGAGTGTTTGGCTTTTAAACTCAATATTCTCTTAAAGCACAGACTTTCATGTTTGAATTCTGAGTATTCTCAAATATTTTATTTTTTTTTTTTCAGCTGGATCACTTTGTTCCACATCTGTATGTAAAAGTTTTCCTTATTCATGTAGTTAAAAAGTTATTTCTATGACTGGATTTACATGTGAGATCATTTCATATTATCAACAGAAAGAAGCTTAAACATTTTTAATCTCTTCAGGAATAGACAGAAGTCTAGTTCATGAAATGGAATAATGATATCTGAAGTAAATAAAGTACTTTGCAGGTTAAAAATTTTCTTACATTTAAATAAAGGTATTAGAGATGTAAACCACACACGATAAATAATAATTTAAAATAATAATTATATTTAAAATGTAATTGTTTAAGTGTTTTTGCTTTAAAGAGGAGTATCAAAGATGCTTCTTCATTAGCTTTCATCACTTCAGCATCCTAAGTGATACATAAATCTGTATTTTCTAACATCCTAAACTGTCTCTCCATATCTTTTAACAGTAGAAGGGAATATTTCTGCTCTGTCAACTTCAAGTAATTGTCATAAGTCAATAATACAGGTTGTCATCATCTTCTGTTGTCATTAAAATTTCCTCACATATTTTATGATTTACAACTTAATAGCACCTGTGTCTTTCAGATTTTATATAATATCAAACAAAATACAGAATGTTAAAACAAGAAGAAAAAAGATGGATTTCTAGACTATGGAAAAAAATCCCAGATTTCAATTACATCTGGATTTGCAAGGTAAAGTCTAATTCTTCTCTTCAACACTTTCAGTGTCTGTCATGGAACAAAAGATTAAGTACGAGTCAATGAAAATGAATGTTTCATTAGTAACAAATGGATCATAAGATAATTCTCAGTATCATAATTGTAAGTATTCCTAAAATCCAGTAATGACAAGTTTGCAATAACCTACGGTTACCTATACACATATTATGGTTTTATTTATTTTTCAAGTTTATTTTCTACAGAATATCAAGAGGAGAATTACACTATATTGTTTTTTTAAATGAAATATTGCTGGGAAAGAAGATTAATTTAGCAACACCTGAAAGTGATGAATTAAAAAACTTTCTTTAAAGCCAAGTGGAAGAAAAAACTGAAACGAGATCAGAAATTGGTGTAATAGTCAAAGTAGAGACAGTGTAAAAGAAACTCATACACAAAAATACAGCAGCAGACAAATGACACTAGATAGGTTGTTTATAGAATCATAGAATAGTTAGGGTTGGAAAGGACCTTATGATCATCAAGTTTCAACCCCCCTGCCATGGGCAGGGACACCCCACGCTAAACCATGTCACCCAAAGCTCTGTCCAGCCTGGCGTTGAGCACCGCCATGGATGGAGCATTCACAGCTTCCCTGGGCAACCACTTCCAGTACCTCACCACTGTTACAGTAAAGAACTTCCTCCTTATATCCCTGCCCATAGCAGGGGGGTTGGAACTAGATGACCTTAAGGTTCTTTCCAGCTGTAACTATTCTATGATTCTATGATTCTATATCTAATCTAAACTTCCCCTGTTTAAGTTTGAACCCATTACCCTTTGTCCTATCACTACAGTTCCTAATGAAGAGTCCCTCCCCAGCATTCGCCTAGATACTTCAGATACTGGAAGGCTGCTGTGAGGTCTCCACGCAGCCTTCTGTTTTCCAGGCTGAACAGCCCCAACTTTCTCAGCCTATCTTCATACGGGAGGTGCTCCAATCTCCTGATCATCCTCGTGGCCCTCCTCTGGACTTGTTCTAACAGTTCCATGTCCTTTTCATGTTGAAGACACCAGAACTGTACCCAGTACTCCAAGTGAGGCCTCACAAGAGCAGAGTAGAGGGGCAGGATCACCTCCTTCTACTTGCTGGTCATGCTTCTTTTGATGCAGCCCAGGATATGGTTTGTTTCTGGGCTGCGAGCACACTGAAGCTAACTCAGGTTCAATTTCTCATCAGTTGACACCCCCAAGTCCTTCTCCGCAGGGCTGCTCTGAATCTCTTCTTTGCCCAACCTCTAGCTGTGCCTGGGATTGCTCCCACCCAGCTGTAGGACCTTGCACTTATGTCTCCCATTGTTTTTAAAAACTAGAACAAGAACTCTAAAAATATTTTTCTTTGTGGACTTAAAAATGCAGTTTAATTTAATAAACACATCTTCAATAAAAGAAAATACAAAACAAACAAACAAACAAAAACAACAAAAAAAATTTCTAATCAGGGTAACTATTCCAAAGTTAGAAACTATTTTGTTTCCTTGATGGTCTTATCTGATAAATGTTGTGGAGGTTACGATTCATCATCATCCTAAGGGCCAATATGGATGGTAATAGAGATGTGTTCTGTATTCCTACCCTATAATACCATTGAAGAGAAGGAGGCAAGATGGAAGAAATATGAATATGAAGCTGCCCAAAAGCAGGGAATTTTTTGTTTCTTTGTAATGCTGCCAAAAGACCAATTCTCAGGTCCTCAGGTTGTCAAATCTTTTTTATCCCTTTTGTTTGAGGAAAAACTTCAGACCCAATCTATTCAATAAAAAAGACTTAAAACAATCAAAAATCAGAATAAAATGGAATCAAGCAGCTTAAAGACTATTCCTGCCCATAGCAACCGAATTCAATTGCTGTTCTTCAGTGTCATGGGCATTGCATTGGATTGGATAATGTCTATTATTGACTATTTAGTATAGGAGATGCTGCACAGACCAGACCCCAGTTTTTACATGCGATATCCTTCCTTTTCTTAACAGTGACATGGGGCAGGGGAAAGCAGCAGCATTCACATGAATCATCAGCAAGCCTGAGGGAAAAATCAAAAAGGATCAAAACTGTTCCTTCAGATCCTCATTTCCTTGGCTTATGCTCTTTTCCTTATCCCTAAAAATTCTTTACTCTGCTTTACACTTCTGCAAAATGCATTTGTATCAATAAATAATGCTTTTACTTGTACATCTAATAAAAAAACCCCTGTGTTAAGCTCTATCAAAAACCTCTCACGATGTCCAGTTCATAGACATTCTTAATAAATTTTTAGAGTAGAGGGCAAAATTAGTCTTTCCCCAAAGTGCGATTCTGGACAGAACATTCTTTTAAAACATCTCCAGAAGTGGTGATAGCACTCTATTTAATGTAATAACCTAGGCTAGAGCACTCACGTAGTTTTTGATTTATGTGGTTTTAATTCCCTTTACTTCCTGAGGAGATTCAAACTTGCATCATTCAGTACACCCACAAAATGCTCCCTATCCTGGGCTTACCTGGAGGTTAAAGAACTCACCTTGAGGACTTAAGAGACAGAAAGCAGGATTCATGAATTGCACTTTCTGTAAGGAGGAGTATTCCTATACTAAAATTTCATCAGTCACAGGTGAAACGTATACTAAAATTAAACATTCAGTGGCTCACAGGAAGGTGATTAAATATTCAATAGCAGAAGACAGATGGAGAGAACTTCTGCAAGACTAAGCATGAGTATAACTTGGTATGAGGTCATATTTGTAAGGAGAAAAATCTAACTTATTTCTGCTCCCAGGCTGAGTGTCCTAGTACTCAGTTTCTTTTCTGGATGTTTATTCTTTGGAACAGCAGTAGTATATAATGAACAAAAACAGTAGGAAATATTTTTTGAAATAAAGTAACTGTCAGACAGCAAAAGGTATGGGCTGCTTTGCAAAGAGGAAAGTGAGGTGGGAGCTGAGGGATGAGCTAGACAGGCCAGACACAGCATATCTACAGCTGTGCAGGAAAGGACCAAGGTGAAGGACTGGAGCTTGAATGTAGTTATGCTGTTCCTCACCTTCTATTTGTCTGATCCTAACCTTATATTGTGGGCTTGACCTGAGGCATGATTCATCTCTATAGGCTCATCTGGTTACCCCTGGTCTTCATCTGGCCATCCACACCTTCATCACCACTGGTCCTGTCCTGCTTTCCTTGTTAGACACGTGGGACAGTGTCCTGCCAGCCCTTGCAGCTTGCAACTCTCTGCTCTCCTCAGTCGAACAGCCCCTTCCTGCTGATCCCCAGCAGTAAGCTAAGGTCCAGGGCAGTGTCATGCAATCTTTGCATGTAATACTGAATAAACATCATGCAAAGGATAACACTAAAATAATTTCAATCAGATTTTGCTCATACAATCACTTATTTTAAATATTGTACTGAGCACATCTTATTTGATATATGCAGAAGATCTTTCTTGGATTCTTCTCATAGGTACAGTGGAACCAGTCCAACTCTCAGTGGAACTGAATAGTAGACAGAAGAACTTCCTACCTCTGATAGCTGCACTGTTGGTTTCTTGTCTCCTTGGTATGCCTGGAAAGTTATTTTTCAGACAAGGCTTAATCATGTTGGCTTATCTTCTATAACCAGAGCTGAAAATCAAGACAGATAGACTTTGACCAATAGAGGACCTAAGCCATGTATAGACATGAAAAGATATCTTGAAAGGTGAATTAAATTTTCGGTATATGTGACTTTTTAATTTGTAAGCAAGTAAAACCTATCCTTCCCCGCTACCCTGAAACCAAAAAAATGTAAACGCAACCCTACTATAAATTAAAGTGGAAAGAACAATTAAGTGGCTAATTAAAATAATGTTCCTCATTTATCAATACAACCTTTTTGTCTGTGGCTGTTACTATGTTTGCATACACTTACATAGTCACCAGTGAGTATGAATTCACTTCAGGATCACAACTAACATAAGGTCAGACACAGAAAAGAAATTGAGAACAATAACTGAAGAAGGAACCAAACTTATTTCAGACTCTCTTGGCAAATTGTCCTTTGCCCTACCTGACACACAGTTTTTCTTAAGTATCTAGAAGTAAGATATTCTTCAGGACTAAAAGTTAAAACATTTAAAACTGAAATTAGAGACTTCTGAATGCAAAGATACATGAATGATTCTCAAGAATGAACATAAAATGAGGACAGGGTCTGACACATATTTTTGCCATAAATTAAGGATGACTAAACCCACCAGATTAGATGATCGATATAGAAAACACAAGTGTTATCTGTAATTAACCTAATGAGAGGTCTAAAACTGAATACTTGAAAAATTCCTCTCAAAAGAAAGTCATGTTTTTAATGATAGTTTAAGTTCCAAATTTTGGTAAGTGTTACCACATTTTCTTTCTTTGTAAACATGGTAGCAATATGTTAGTAACTAAAAATAGAAAATATTATGACAGAAAGTAACTGCATGAAAAATAAATCTTTTAATCATCAAGGAACTGAAGCTGTAATACACGATACTGTGAATTGCACATTATCTCTGCAATAAAGTGATGTTTTGTGATGCTCATTCTTCTTGATTAAAGGTCAAGCTTTCTGTAGTTTTAGTGAACATGACAGTTCAGAATGATTATTAAGTTCTACTGATAGCATTTCTAAAAGCATTCCAACAGAAATACACTGCAGCAGCAGCATGAGAACTGAGTGTGCCCCTTTGAGTTGTGAATCAATGAACCACTCTACTGTTTTCTTATTAACTGTAATGACTACAGATGTCAAAGTTCCCTAAACTTCAGTAGATCCCACTGAAAAATCCTGAGGGAAAAATCCAGTGAAATCCTTTCATATGAAATTTTTCTTTTTTTTTCTTTCATATTAATTCACACAGATGTTCACGCACATGCAGAAGTGCTGCACCTACCTAAATTAATAATATCTCGGTGAATAAAAAAGGGTAGAATTTGAATTTAGTCTTATCTCATCTGGAGTCTTCAGAGCCTTTACAAAGACGTCCTGTAAGATACAAACAGCAGTTAAAAATCAGAAAATATAGGCAGCATATTTTGTTATTCTGAAAACATCTCAAACATAGATTTTATAGTTTGTATGAGAATGTACTTGCACCTGTGCTATGGAAGCCATGACTGAGATTTTGGTCTGAGGCAGTCATCAGTGACTGGTTTCTAGTAATATGGATATCAGAATGAGCCATTTTATTATCATTATTATTATTATTATTATTAATTATTTGCCAAACACGTTCTCTGTATTTTATCTCCTTTCTTTATCCTATAACACAACTTCTGAAAAAAAAACCCAACCTGTAGATAAACATCAAGGCAAAATACTTTAATTTGAGACATTAAATAAAACTTCCCTGCTTAGATAAGTAGATTCTAAATGCATCTGAAAAATAATAATAGAAAGATAACTCGTTCAATAATATGTGAATTTGAAGAGGCAACAAAAAAAATTTTGTTAAAGAAATCACTAAATGGACTATCATTAATTCCTGAACAGTAGAAATTAGGAGTAAGAAAAATAATAATAAACCTAATTTCCTTAATATTTAAGGCTTCCAAGAAGATGTGGTTTATTGTTCTTACAATATTAAAAAGGAAATATTTGATATAGCTTAATTGTTTTTATGGTTGCAGCATGTTGACCCGTATTGTGGAAAAACACACTACTTCAGGTCGTAATTAGGCACAGATGGGGAAAAGAACAGCTAAAATATTGAACTCTGATAATTCCATTCGCATGCAATTCTGATGGATGTCTGACCAGACAGGGCCTTATTCATGTGAGTTGGTTGTACTTGGAAATATGAAGTAAGGTGATAGTGGCCTATCCCTTGCCATTTTACACTATCAAAAGTAGTCTCACTGATGCTGTATGAGTGCTTATCATCATCCCAAAGAGTTATAAAACCTTTCCCTTTAGTAAACTGATTTCCATAAGAGGACTTTTGCATAGACTATATTCATATTAACCACGGCTACACTGCTGAGACTCCATCCCAGCAGGCCACAGTCAAACATTTTAATCATTTTTTTTCATGTAATGAATGCAGTGCATCTAAAACTGAGTAGATTGTTATAGTTAAAACTTTAAAGGAAATCTACTCTTTTAATTCACTCTTAACACTTCACAACGCTCCTGTAGTCTTTTGGTCTTCTTTCATTTAATTTATTCCATGATAACACTGTGTCCTGGGTTCAGCGGTAGCAGTCATTTTTCTCCTTCTTGGTAGCTGGTGCAGCACCGCGGCTTTGGTTTTGGGCCTGGGAACTGCGCTGATAACACCAGTGTTTGCAGTTACTGCTTGGTAATGTTTTGGTTTGACCAAGAACTTTCTGAGTCTTATGCTCTGCCAGGGAGGAGGGGAAGCCGGGAGGAAGCAGAGAGAGGACACCTGACCCAAACTAGACAAAGAGATTATTCCATGCCACAGCACGTCATGTCCAGGATGTGAAAAACGGAGGGCAGAGACCGGGAAGGGTGGGGGTGCACTGCGTGGTTGGGCTTGGTATTGGGTGGTGAGCGATTATATTCTTTTCCCTTGTATTTCTCTTGTCATCATTATTATTGGTGGTAGCAGTAGTGATTTGTGTTATACCTTAGTTACTAAACTGTTCTTATCTCAACCTGTGAGAGTTGCATTCTTTTTGATTCTCCTTCCCATCCCTCCGGGAGTGAGGAGAAGACAGAGGGGGGAGTGAGAGAGCAACTGCGTGAGTTATAGAGGCTTAAACCATGACACACTATTACTGTCATTGCCATGAGCTGAAACAAATCTAAAAGACTGTATTTCGATATTAGGTTAATTTGATGCATTAAATATTTGTGGTTCTGCTTGCTTAATATCAGAGTCAAGAATGAGAGCTTCAGCAGCAACAGGTGCTCAGCCACCATTGCCTTCTCTTGAGTTCTCCACCCTACAGCTGCAGGTTTGTTTTTCCTCTTTAGGGTTGGTTGCTGATGTTATTATAATGAAGATAATGCTTGCCCCAGGGATAATGCTTATCTATGCCATAAATACAGTTTTATACACATGAAGACAGCATATGTCTTAAATTGATAACAAGCATAAGCCAGTCTTCTAAAATTGGCATACTGATTAGATGAAAATGAAGGCAGGAGTGGGTATTTTGGTCAAATACATTAGGTTTTAAACTCCCTTCAAATCTGATGCTTGAGCAAGGTGCAGAGCAGACACAGTGAAATCCTCATGTTCCCACCTTATACAGATTCCCTTCTCAGCATGGCTGGCACAGCCCCAGAGGAAGAAATTTCCAGGTAACTGCAAATGCTGGTCACAGCTTTATTGTACACCATCCCTGCTGTCTAGCAACTGGGCTCCTCTAGCCTGGAGCTGTTGTGTGGTTAGATAACATGCACTATTGCAAGCAATTAAACCGACCCTTATTATACAATCTTTTCATAGAATTATAGAATGGCTAGGGTTGGAAAGGACCTTAAGATTTTCCTTATCTGCGTGGAAATCTATTGAAATTGTGGCTTCACCACAAATACTTAACTAAAGAAATGCAGTTTGTAATCACAACTACCAGTGTGGAGATAGCCTATAACTGTAAAGTCACCCTGTTGCTTCTGTATGTAGAAGTCATCATCTTTGCATCATACTAAGAAAGACATGATGAAGAGGTATTTTGGAACTGCCACTCATTCTTGAAACAA
Organism: Brotogeris chrysoptera; assembly: GCA_030323915.1. Taxonomy (NCBI): domain Eukaryota; kingdom Metazoa; phylum Chordata; class Aves; order Psittaciformes; family Psittacidae; genus Brotogeris; species Brotogeris chrysoptera. The sequence goes on along the minus strand of JARCZZ010039629.1, from coordinate 27,636 downwards.
TCACTTCAGGCAGTGGAACAAAGAAGGTTCCCTTTCCTGCTTCACCCAGGTTCAGAGCTGGTGATTCATTTGCCTTTTCTATGAATGATATTGTGCATCCAAGAAAGTCTGGAGCCAACACACTAAGAAGGTCCAACATAGCAAGTACTCTTATTGCTTCTGCTTTTGATCTGAATTTTTCAAGACATAAAAAAAAATCAGGCAGGTATGCAGAACTGTAACTTCTTAGTTTACATCAGGCTAAACACACCGTTATTAAAGTCTTCAGTAACGCTATGTGTGTGTGAAAAGAGTCTGGATATTGCAGTTGAACTGAACTGTTGCTAGTACAGCAATAGCTCCGCAGCTGACCTCATGGTAAATCTTATTGCTGAAAGCCATAATAAACAGCATGAGCAGATGTGTCAGACTGAAGGTAGAATGATTATGCTCTTTGCATTCATAAACATGATGAAAGTACCCTGCAAAATATTTCTTAATGTTGGCAATTTTATTTTTTATTTAATTCGGTTATAGCACAGAGGGAAAGACTTGTCTTCAGTTCAATGCAAGAGATTTATATAGGTTAAAAGACCAACTCAGTTGTAAGAATTTAATGGAAATAAGAAAATAATGTAGATTAAAACCAAACCAAAACAAAACCACAGATTTAAGATATATTACAATTCATAAAATAAATCTAACTCAACAACAAACAGCAAAACAAAACTAGATAGAATATTTCTTTCAGTTGTAGAAAAAATGAGATACTTCAATAAAATATAACCAGCTAGTGGGTAGATGGCTGCAGATAACTGATTTCACCTGAAGTCAAGACAGAAATCTTTTTCTATCAAAGAAAGTGGTATGTGTTTCAGTATCCAAAAAAACACATGATGAGACATTTTTCTTGAGCTATTCAAAAACGCGTAGAAGCAAAATGCCTGAGAGATTTCTACCACATAAATTCCAAAGACAAAACCAAAGTTACAACTTCAAATTTGCTTGCTGTGTGTCCATGATGCTCTGCTCTGCCAACATGATTGTCGCTTGAGTGCACCTAATGATAGATATTTAGATGCTCACATATCCTGAAAGTAACCTGGATTCCTGCTTAAGTAAATATTGAGTTATTTATTTCTCAGACCTGCCATTTAACAAAAATAACACCTTTTCATGAGGTTTTAATAAAAGATGAAAGTATTCCTCTTGAATCAACCTGGTCTATTTGAAGGTGTCCCTGCCCAGGGCAAGGGGGTTGGGAATGAGATGATATTTAAGGTCCCTTCCAACCCAAACTTCTCTGTGTGTGTGTATGAATCTACTATTTGACATAATATTAAGCATCCATAATGTAGGCTGCAGTGAAGTGCAAACTACTTAAGATTATCTTATCCTCTGGTTGTTATGGAAACTACATAAAAATGTACTGTCCTATACAGCATAAAATACTAATACTCTGCTAGTAAATTTTACAAAGTTGTGATTGTTATTAAAAAAGCATTTGGAAATATAAGTAACTCAAGAGCTCCATGTTTTTTTACATTTTCACATTAATAATGTAAAAAAAAGCAGAATTAATTATTCAGCATGCTCAAAGAAGTTACAAGTATATTTACTATTTCATATCAGAACAAGTGGTGTATAGTTTGTCTATAGTCTAAAACTTGCATCATATGCCTATACATTTCCTATGCAATTCATAGGGAACCTGAGACATTCATAACTAAAATTCATTGTAGTCAGCATGCTGAGGTGTGGAAAGTCTATGCTAATCTACCGGAAACAGCAAAGATGGAGTATGAATCAGTATAAAATTGTTTGTCATGGATGGAACTCAAACTTTTCTAAATCACCTCTGGATAGGAGAGGTTAGACCAGGTAGATTCTGTTATCTGTCATTTTTTTAATTACATAGTAAACAAAAAAATTGTCAAATAAATGAAGGATGTTAGACTTCTGGCTGTCCTTCTGAGAAATGTGTCCTTCACAGTGAGGTGCAGGGTAGACTGAACCTTCCTTTACACTTTGCCACTGTGAAACTGAGAGCTCTATTCCTGATATACAAAGGGCATGAGTAGGAACAGGTGTCATTCCACAGCTTTTCTGGATTGAGAAGTCCCTCAATTTAGTCTCTGATGTAAGGACTGTTTTTACATTAAAGATAGAACACGTTTGATAAAGTAAATACAGGTGAATTTGTTAATATATAAAGGCATAATCTTTGTATGCATAAAAGCCTAGACTACACAGCAAACTTAAGTGGGGTAGATAGAAATAGGTGTGAGGTTATAAGAGAAGCTGTCCTTCACATCAATGTCAATCTGAAGAGATTCAGTATCATGCTCAATTGCTTTTCTGTACTGATGGAAACTTAGGTGGCTGCATATCTTTCAATACATAAAGCATTTGGGGTTTGTGACATACACCCCTAAGTGCATCTGCTGCTGAAATGCTGTTTTTCTTTTGGAAAAATAAAACCAACCCAGAGAATAAAGCTGAAATGGGAAATCATGGATTTTATACATCTAAAGCTATTTGGATTTCTACCTTGTTTCTAGTACCATGGATGAACAAAAATTAAACATTCAGATATTTCCTAGTTCTATATTTCTGGAATTTGTTTTGAACATTCTGAAAGTATGGTCAGCAGACTGCAGCTTGCCCTGTACATGTTTAGCACTGAGCTCATTCCCCATCTCCTGCCTTCATTTCAGCTAAAATATCCATTATAAGTTTAGAGTATGAGACAGGTGTGACAGTGACATACAATATCAATAATTAAAAAAAGGCACCACTGTTTCAGTTATAGCTACCTTAATACTTAGGCTTGGAGTCTACAGTCAACGCAATGTCTGTCTAAACTGGATTATATGGCATAGCTGTATCAGAAAAGAGACCAGTCTGTCTATAAAAAAAACTCTTCTCTAATGGACCTTTTAAAACTGGGAGTTGACATTTTAATGCAAATAGGAATGGCAAAGTTTTACTGAGGGTTGACTAGCTCTGTACTACTTTCCATATAAACATGAACAGTTTGACAGAAGATAAACACATGCTCTTTTTCTCTTACCTGAGAAACTCATGCTAAGCCACTGGCAAACACAATATCTTGGCTCTGTAATTTATGATGTAATATAGATGACCCAGAGTGAAATCAAAATGGTATAGTATATTTTCATGCTTGCTCTTGTTTCACTTGTAATTAACCTAATTTTGCAAGTTCGTATGTGACATGTATATGGACAAGACCTGAATAGATGAAATGAAAATTCCTCCACATCCTTCAGGTGGAAAAAGACATGAATAATTGCAGTTTAACAGGATTATTAAGGAATCCCTATGGGACTATGGGGGTTGGACTAGGTGACTTCTGAAGGTTCCTTCCAAACCATTCTAGGTTTCTATGATACATAAAAGAATGAAGGCCAAAGGATTTATCATCATATTGTCTTTTATAAATAGCCTTGTAGTTCAAGAAAAAATAGAGCTAGAGTAGTCTAAGTTAAAAAAGATTAAAATCATATGGATCTTTAAAAAGAAATACATAATTTTTATCGATAACGTTATATAGAGTACCTGAATAGATTCCACAAGAAATCACGAACGAGCAAAAGAGGCATATCTCTTATGGGAAGTTAGTTATAGCCACCCAGAAATAAGCACAGACAGCCCAATATGGGGAAAATATTCTAAAGAATGAGTGATAGTGAGAATAATTTTTACATAAGATCCTAAATAAACAATGTAGTGCATCTTCAGAGCACCATGAATATCAGGACTTAACTCCCATTTAAAGAACATAATTATCATTTTAATAATCACATAGGAGAATATTTAAAGGCTTAAAAAAATTCTCTGGAAACATATAGCTGTGTGACTGGCGCACAGTAGTGTTGTTATATAGGTATGAAATGCAGCAGATAATGGATACAGTAGGTGTCGTGGTTTAAGTCGTAAATCAAACTCCTCCCCTTCTTTCACCCCCCCACTCCAATGAGGGGGAAATGGGGAGAAGAACCGAAAGAATGCAACTCCCACGGGTTGAGATAAGAACAGT
>JARCZZ010039626.1:0-41018 GCA_030323915.1 Brotogeris chrysoptera | reverse complement strand
TGGAGCCTCTGACAGAAAACACTTGGAGCACTACAAGGCCAGCCTTATGGGGTTACTTGGGATCCAAGACCCACCACACTCTGACTGAAAAAGTGAAACTAGCAGTGTATGAGGGGGCCTAAGCTGCTTAGAAGCTCGTTGGTGCAGAAACACAGCTCCTCGTGGTACAACTGTCTTTTCTGCAGTAGGTGTTCAAAGGATGCTGCACAGAGTAAGTGAGTACCATTAGTCATTCAGCAGGCTTGGATGGGGAGCCCCAGCAGCCCAGGAGTCCTGGAGGAGGTCATGGACTCATCATAAGGCATTCATTTCAGAGCATCACTCAAGGAGGTGACTCATGCACAAGAAGTGCTGCCACATAATGAGTTGCCAGAAGATGAAGAGGGTGTGATCAGTTTACCAGTGGATCCTGTTGTGCTGTAGGAAACCATTGGAAGTGGAAGGTTGCTGAGTAGAGTTCTACACAACAAGCTGTCGAAGCCATCAAAGGAGAAGGCAAGTTGAGCCAGTTTGCAGAAGTTGGCCCGAGAGATAGCTGAACAAGAAAAGCAGCCAGCGGTCTGTGTCAGTACTGATTCATGGATGGTGACAAATGCCCTGCGAGGGTGGTGGCACCATTGGAAACAGACAGTCTGGCAGCACAGAAGTACACTCATTTGGACTGCTCCATTGTAGCAAGAAATTGCTGCTCAGGTAGAAAGCATTACTGTAAAGATGTATGTCTTACAGACGCTCACAAGCCCACTGAAAAACACCAAAACAACTGGCAGGCAGAAGAGACTGCTAGAATTGAAATGACTCAGGTAGGCATGGGCTGGGGTCTTAAGGATGAGTTACTCATAGCTCAGTGAGCCTAAGAAACATCAGTACATTTAGGGAGAAACCTAAAATGTACAGATGGGCTTGTGATCAAGGGGTAGATCACACAGGCTACTTGTAAATGTGAAACACTGCTTCAGATCTTCAGTGAGATGGATCTAGGCCCACATGTCCATGCCTAAAAAGAAAATAAGCAGTGACAGTTTTTGCTTTTTCAAGGCAGTTGAACACTCTTTCCAGCTTTTCCAGTTACAAAGAGAACAGGAGCTAATTACTGAAAACTTAAGAGTGCTTATAATATCACTTGGTTCCCAGTATAGCCACTCCTGACACAAGAAACAGACAAGCCTCTGGAATACTGGTATACTTTGGTAGCTGCTCATAGAAGTCCCTGTGTTTATGCTGTTCTTTTCCATTCAAACTTTCAAATTAATTTCTTTAGGATACGCAGAGATACCCTTCTTTCACAAGGGCCACAAAACCTGTAAATGGATAATCCAAATCAGTTTTGATTCATTGAGAAACATCTTCAGTTGGTAACACTGGAGTCTAAAGGCTTGATTTCTCATCTATACTATCTGAAACTTTGACCTGAAGGAGTCAGCTGTACCATTTTAACCTGACAAAAGAAAGTTCTTGTAAACCTAAGAGGTGATACAATTGTAGTTAACCCCAAAGAGGAATGAATCCTTACTACATTTAATAGAATCCAGAATTTTAATTAAAAAAAAAATAAATCTTAATTTTCATTTAATGGCAGGCAGTTATAATTGAAAAATCTGAAAGCGATATTGTTCATTTTGATGCTTTCTGAAGGATCTGTAATGCCTGGAAGAGTTTAGATGTCCTTCAGGATATAAACATAAGTTTAATTGGAAGTGAAATAGGCTGAAACATGTAGATGTGAAATGTTGATGGTAGCAAGTTTAATTTTGGTGAGATGATTGCAATGTAAGAACGGACAGATTAGCCCAGGCCAAAAGGAAACGAGTGAAAGCAGCAGACCAAGACTCTCGCAGTCGCCCTCATTGGGATTTGGTGCCCTCTCGTGGAAAACAAATCTGTAAGCAGCTGTTTGAAACTTCTTAGCGATAGCGAAAATACTTCAGTCTAAATTATTGTTTTCATAGAATACAGAAGAAAATGCTTTGGAAACCAGCTGAAGATGTATTGGAAAGTTGGAATTAGAGCTTCTTTTCTTTCAAGTCATTGTACATCTGGAGACTGATTACATAAAATTAAAAAAATAATTTTTGTTGTTGTTGTTAAAAAGGGACTATTAAAAAAATAAGGTGTGAGAGGAAAGGTTTCTAAATGTGAGTATCTGAGTAATGCTCTGGAACTGCAGCCCTAAATCTGATTTATGCAGTGTATTAAAAATCTACTTTCCTTATGAGTTTTTAGATTCTGATACCTGAATGGATTTTCTTCAAAGAAAACTGAGATGCAACCTTCAGGATAAGTGGCAGTTTGTCAGGAAACATTTCCTCAGGATCCTTTTCAGAAATCGTTGATAATGAGCCATAGCTGTACATACACCACAACGCTTTATGATTTTTAAACTACTTATACTGTGTCCCCTGCTTCTTCTTTTGCTTCTTTTTCTCTTCTAAGGTTTGCCTTATTCCTAAATCTGCTCATGGCACAAATCCAGCAAGTGCACAAATGGCAGGGATGAAGATTCAGCCGATTGAAGTGGGTAAAAATGGGAGCATTGATATCTCCCACTTAAAAGCAATGGTGAGTATTTCATTATCTTTAATTGTCGAGGCAGGAACACTCCTCCTCCTCTACAGGTAATTGTGCTGGCAGCTGAATCAGTTTCCTTTGAGAGAAAATAGGGCAGTAATAGTGAATGGATGTTTCTTTCCTTTTTTTTTTTCGCTCACTCAGACACTAGCCATGTGACATTCGTTTGATTTCCGTTAATTCGAGGATCTTTGGTGCTGGAGTGGTTCAGAGAGGCTTTCTACATAATAGGCTCTTTTACAGCAAACCTTTTTCGTCTCCATCTAGTATTTGAAATGAATGAAGCATATTCATGAGTGGAGCATTTGAAGCAGTGCTTTATCCTTTGCATGGTGAAGTTCTAGCCCACCTCTGCTGGGGAAGGCGTTGCTAGGCAACTTTTTTCATTTTTTGGATCAGATTGGATGCAGGTGAATCTTGGGAATCCAAGGGATTAGCAGGACACCTTTCAAAAAATACGCATTTGAGCAGGGTTTCATGGTAGTCATAAAACTGTATTGCTGAAAGTAGGGGAATGGTCATTCATATTACCTTGAAGGTCAGATGTTTCACTTGGCTTGTCTTAATGTCCCAGAAGTGACTATCACACATACATGGTTTAATACCATTTAAAGTTCTGATTTATTAAGACAACATTTTTCTACCATAGATATTGCTGAAGGTGTCTTTTGCTGAATATAAATAACTTTGACTACCTGCCGATAGGTTTGTTTCTCACCTGTAAAACACTTGATCACCTTAGTTTGATGTTTCTGTGAAAATCTTAAGAAGCTTTAGGAGCCTCAATGACCTTTTTTTCTCTCTTCCTCCCTGCCACCAGGTGGACAAGCACAAAGAGAATTTGGCAGCCATCATGATCACATACCCTTCCACCAATGGTGTGTTTGAAGAGCAGATCGGAGATGTGTGTGACCTGATTCACAAGCATGGAGGCCAGGTTTACTTAGACGGAGCAAATATGAATGCCCAGGTACAAAATCTCCTAGGGAAATCTATTGCAAATGGGAGTGTACATATCCTTGGAATGAAAATAGCACAGCAGTGCACAGCTCAGATCATAAGTGGAGGAGGAAGTGAGGTTTCCAAGAACAGTAATAAAAATTAAGATAGTGGAAACAATTCTCTTTCATCTGATTTTGCCCTGAAGTGTGCTGTAAGATATACGAGTTGTTTGCTGAATTTGGCTTAGTCTGCCTAATATTTGTTGAAGACATTCTTTACAGACATGAATAAGAATTCCTAAACCAAAAAACTGTTTGCATTGATTCTTGTTATGACGTATCTTGTTAAATGGAAAAACACATACTGAGCTATTTTTTTTTTTTAAGTAATGGGTCTTAAAATGGCATGTAAAGAATATTTTTAAATAGAGTATTCCCTTCACAGGTGGGGCTATGTCGTCCTGGAGATTATGGCTCTGATGTCTCTCACTTAAATCTTCACAAAACATTTTGCATTCCCCATGGAGGAGGAGGACCTGGAATGGGGCCAATTGGAGTGTGGGTATCTCTTTATTAGCCTTTAAAATCCCTTACTGTGTCTTGATTGGCAGCTCACTTACGTGAAGAGCTATGAATGGGAGAGGTGTACTGTTTATAAACTCCGGTCCTTCTCCAGGATAGTCATGTACTGATCTCATGAATGGTGGCGTTCATGTGTATTTGCAAACCCTGACTTCCATGTTGGCTCTTCAGTGTATATGATAGGCCTCCCTCAGTAGTCTGTTTTCTGAGTAAATGCAGAGGGGACCTGTGGGCTTTGAGCACATAGTCCAAACCGCAGAAGTGGTACATCAGTGCTGTGAATCTGTCATACAGAGTAATCATAATCCTTTAAATGAAAATAATCATACTCTTAAAAATACTTGCATTAGTATCTTGTGATCAGTTGAAAACTGAGTGTCGCCCTCCATTGTCACCAGTTATGATAAAAAACTGTTGAAGATGACATAGACCAGACTTCCTGGAAGACTCTGTTTGGAAGGAAGGTGAAGAGAAGCTGCTGCTGAAACTGGCCAGAAATTGTACCACAGGAATACACCTTTAAGTTCTAAAATCAATGTTTTTGTTTTAGGAAGAAACATTTGGCTCCTTACTTGCCCACCCACCCTGTCATCAATATACAGCTGGATAAGGATGCATGTCCTTTGGGTACTGTCAGCGCTGCACCTTGGGGTTCCAGTGCTATACTGCCAATTTCCTGGGTGTATATCAAGGTGTGTAGACTTTTATAAGGATTATCATCTGAGGGTCTGCTTCTGTTTCAGCAACTCTGAGAACCACTGGAGCCATGGGAACAGGTTTAAGAGCAGGCTGTCATAAGATGTTTGCGCAGACTGAAATGTATATGACTATGGCACAGTCCTAAGTCATTTACATCCTTTGAAACCCTTTGTTTTCCTGTAAGACAATGGAACAATCTGTTCCATTAGGAAACAATACGAAAGGATGAAGGACAAGTACTGTATCTATGCAGACTGCTTAATTCTTCTGTCTCTTGTCTGTAATAGCTTTTGAGACAAGTGGACACAAAGCACAAAGCTACAACCAGGCTTGCTTCTCCATTGTCTCTGACATTGAAGCCTTTGTGTTTAAAAGCTGCATAGTAATTACTGTTCTTCCAGGAGTGTTTTTGGTTGTACACTGCAGTATTGTTATACTTCACCTGTATGTAACATTTAATTTTCCAAAACCTGTTTAATAAGAACTTGAATTCCAGGGGATTTTACTGGATTTGAAAACTGAACTTAGTTTTGGTTTTAGATGTGCAGCAACTTGATCATGATCTATGTCATTTTTTAATGCCTTGCAATTTAGTGAGAAGCCTGCAAATATTTAGTTGCAAATATGGAATTATTTAGCCAACTGAGATTAATGTAGATTCAAATCCTGTTTGAGAAGACGGTGTGCTGGAACTCTGAACCACATTTAAAGCTTTTAGTCAGAGAAAGATTTGGAATGTTGAACCGTGGAATGGAATGCTAGGGGCAGTGTCATTCAGAGTACCCTGCAGCTAGTTTGATACTCCTACCATGGAAACTTCTGCTCCCACGGAAACCAGCTCTTCTGGAATTTTAAATGAGCAAAAATGTGTGCTCATTCAGCTGCCGTGGTAGCATTTCAGCTGTGGGCAAAAATCACTTCTGACTGTAATCTGGTTCCTATTACAGAATGTTTAAACAGTAGGAAATCTTTTAAGGGAAGCTGTTCCTTCACAATGCAAAGTGCCACCTGTTTACACTGTCCCATCTAAAGTGACTTCTGGCTTTCTACTCTGCCAACTTGACTTCTATCTGCAACGTTAAGAAATTCAACCACAGCTCAGTTCCAGCACTGCTCGTTTAGTGTTTTAACACAGAAGTAAGCACATCTGTGTTCATTTAGCTCTGGTCTTTGTTAATGCACAGTATCACCCATGACATGACACCAGCAAGCAGAGTTTGTGTTGCTGGGGTAACCATAGCAGCACACGCAGCTTTTTGGGCAGCTCTATGGACGCTTTTCCCTGGGATGGTGACAGGCAGCGTGTGCGATTCTTACAACTGTGCTGATTACATTCTTGAGTTCTGCTCACTCTATTCAGTTCAGAGTTTCTCAGTTGGAGGAAAGGTTTGTGTTGTTCACTTGTTGACTTTAGGTAAAACCTTTTACACAGTGAGCAGTCTCATAAGCTATGTATACTAATGTTGCTCTCAAGTAATACCTAGTGCTTTTCTGCGAGTGTAGTGTTGAAAATGTAATAGCGTGACTGCCGTAAAACTAGGCAGATGCTGTTGTTTGTCATGCTTGCCAGCACAAGAAAACAATTAGATTGCTTGGGCATTTTTTTCTTATCTGTTTCTTCATGTTATTCCTCTTTCAGACAATGGGAGCAAAGGGTCTGAAACATGCTTCTGAGATTGCTATACTGAATGCAAATTACATGGCAAAGAGACTAGAGAAGCACTACAAAATCCTTTTCAGAGGAGCAAGAGGCAAGTATTTGTTTTCTTCTACAAAGCTGCCTTTTTTTTCCCTAGAGTAGAAGTTGGCTTGCAGTATGGTTCATATTTAATGCTACATGACAGCTGCATCTTAGACTTCTCTTGATGCTGTTTACAAGAAGAAAAATAACCTACCACAGTGATCTGTGATGGTATTGCAATGAAACTGAGACACTTGTAAATAGAAGAATAAATGCTTGCTTGTAATTAGATGAAATGATGACAACAGACGGAGTAAACTTTGGTATCAAACTGTTCTTGAAGTTTAGTGGCAGATTAATGTACAGTAGAAAAAGGAGAAGCAACTAAATTGAGACCTCCAAATCTCCTACAAGCAATGGCTCAGCAATTTAAGAACTGGAAGCAGGTTTTGGACTTGTACTTTCCCTTGCATGCTTTCTCTGGAAAAACAAAACAAAACAAAAAACATCCAAATTTCTCTCATTTCTCCTCCTTATTCTCCCTTGTGAGACAAGGGAGACTCCCCTTGGCAATGCAAAATACATTAGCTACATTCCAGTTCCCTGCTATGGCTCTCTGGTCTGGCAGAAGGGCAGAAGTCACGAATAAGAGGTGAAAGAATCATCTGTTATACTATAACTGTCAGAGAATGCTATTTTGCTTGTTTTTCACCAAAGGCCATTGGAGTACAGTATGTATGCTCCTCAAAATATGTGTCTTACATTTATTGGAGTACACCTTGGCTAAACTTGCAGGTTGTATTTTAAGAGAAAATACTGTTTCCTCACAGAAGTGAATGGAAGTTGCAGACTTTGACAGATTCGGCAATGAAGTAAACAAGGTTTTCCAGGATCGTGGATATAAATTTAGATAAATTCTCCCTTTAGTCTCTCTAGAACACCAGATTTGAGCTTTTCTCTTTCATATCATGATAGTGACTATCTTGTACATGGCTAATTCAGGATAGCCTAAGACCTGAATGGTGTTGGGCCACTGACAAATCCATTTATTTTCAGAGTACTTGTAAACTAGAGGAGCTACTTTGACCACCCTTTCCTAGTTCTGATCTTGGAAATGAGGCCTTTTCTTAATGTGACATGGATTCAGAGGGCCAGTCTTCAATTACCGAGTTGCATATCTCTTACCTGGCAATTTCTCAGGTTGGAGTTCTTGCCCAAGTGGGTGGTTTTTAATTTGTCTCTTCACCCTGTTCCCCACAAAACCAATCAGAAAAGGCTGCTAGGAAGATCCCATTATACTCCTAGTGAGTAAACACAGTGTACACTTTTCCATTTACAGGTTATGTAGCCCATGAATTCATTTTGGATACAAGACCTTTCAAAAAAACGGCTAACATTGAAGCTGTAGATATTGCAAAGAGACTTCAGGATTATGGTAAACTTAAAGAAACATTCAAGTTGTGCTTATGGATGATGAATCTGTCAATGATCAGTTCAGGTCTGCTCATGTTTGTTAACATCTTGGAGAGATATTTGAATCGAGTTGTAGTAGCTACTGAGAAGTCTGCTGTTACCTCCTCACTTTTATAAACTGCCCCTTTAGATTTGCAATTGCATGACTTCACCACTGGTGCAAGCAGGTTGGAGCCAGAAGCTTAATAAGATTCCAACAACAAAAAGAAATACTTTTTAAGTAGGATAATAGGATTTAAATGCTTCCATCCTAATATAGTTTAGGCAGTTTTGTACACATGTTCTGCAGAATCTGACTGTGGCTACTCTTTGGCTGCCATTCAAGAGGTCCCATTGAACCGCTTGATCCTATGCAACTGTGCCTGTGGTGAATATTCATAAAAGCTGTTAAAACCCTGACCCGTAATACCTCTCCAGTGAAATAATACAAAGTCCACTTGTGACACCCTTCCTGCTCTTGTTAACTGGGCTGCTATGGCCTTAAACAGCATGCACCACTTCAAATGGACTTTTCAGTAGGTATGCAGGTGAGTTACATGGATAAGTTTCATGAAGTCCATCCTCTGCAGCCAGAAGAGAAGTGTCATGAGACTATAATTAGCTGTAGTGCACGATGGGAATCATGAGAGACCACCTGATCTTCTTACTTTGTTCACCAGTACAGAAATCTATACCTGTCTCACCTTGCCATTCAGCCTGGCATAAGAAGGTAAAGTGACGAAGCACTTCTACTGAAGTGAGCAGCAGGAACAGAAATAGCACAGGAGAGAAAAAATACTCTGTGGGATGAAAAGTAAAAAAAAGGCAAAAAGAATAGGTTTTAAGCGAGTTTCATTAAATCAGTGGTAGCTCAATTGTAAAGAATACAATGGCAACACCCTTCAGTGTTAAAAACTAAGATACTCGAAAAGTCTGCTTTACCTTTACAGTATACACTGCCAACACCACCAATGAGTTCAATCCTGTAAAGGTTACAAACGGTTGAATTTGTGAATCAATTGATAGGTAATGTACATATTAACTCGTAACCTACTGTCAGTGACTATTTCTTCTTTATAAGGTTTTCATGCTCCAACCATGTCCTGGCCAGTGGCAGGGACACTTATGATTGAACCAACAGAGTCTGAAGACAAGGCAGAGCTGGATAGATTTTGTGATGCAATGATCAATATTCGTCAGGAAATTGCTGAAATAGAGGAGGGCAGGATGGACACCCAAATTAACCCACTAAAGGTAAGATGGCAGGTAGAGCAAGTTATCAGCATCAGCTCAACCCTTGAGACTTATCATGAGACTGCCTTGAGCTTCTTGAAATTTGACTTTTTCCGAAACCTTAAACTTTTTCCAAAATCTGATTTTTTTACTGTTTCAAGTCAGAAATCTGGCCTCTGCTGACAGAGCAGATAAAGTTATTTACAGAAACACATGATCTATAATTTTTGAGGTAATCTCAAAGTAATAAAGGAGAAATGGTGGGGGTTTTGTCTGCTTTAGAGGGGAAATCAAATGACCTTAAAATTTAACAGTTAAAATACAGATTTAATGACTTATTTTAGCAACTGCAGCACAAAATTGTTATAGGCTTCTGTTCAACTCTCATGATGATGTTGTCATAGTGCTTCTTAAATACTGAGGGGATTTACTGAAATCCTGGAAGCATATTCAAACCTTGGGTAGTATCTTCAGGCAAAACAAAATCCAGATACTGACTTGTTCCTGTTCGAAATCTGCCTTTTTTCACCAGAAGAATTGTATTCTCAAGAGCCTATCTAGACAGTAATTATTTATATGTAGTAATATGATTTTGAAGGAGGGTTCACACCGATACACTGAATTCAGTAATTTAATGTACTAATATGTCCTTTTGCTTGTAGATGTCACCACATACTCTGAACTGTGTCACTTCTTCCAAGTGGGATCGTCCTTATTCCAGAGAAGTGGCAGCATTCCCACTGGTGAGTAAATAAGGGGATCCTAGTGGTGCAGTAATACATGAATGTCCTTTCTGCTCTGTGGTTTTCTGGTCAGTTGGAGATGAAATAATCTGGTAAGAATAGAACTTCAGAGTCATTTTTACTGTTGCTCAATTTTTTATGTGTGTGGGCTGTACAGTAGTTCCATTGGTTTTGTTTTTCAAGACAAGGAAAAAAGATCTTAAAACATAGTCTCTACATATGAAATGCAAATTTGGATTTCTACATCTCAGCACCTGAATATTGGACATTCCTATGGGAAACAGCCCGTTCAGATCTGACATATTGCACCAGGGGCTCCCAAAACCGAGTCCCATCTTCTGACACGTAAACCTCTGCTCTGAAGAATTTTGATGAGGGTTTGACAAGACGCACAGTCACCATGGGACAAGCCACACCATTGTGAACCTGCTGCAAATAAGGATCAAATTGGAACTGGATACATGGGACGTCTTCAGATCATAAAGAGGAAGACTTAACTGCACCTTGTGAAGAGTGCCGCCTTAATTCCTATACTATAACTATATTGAACAGCACAGCCTCCTCTACTTTTCCTTGGTACCTATCTATCTGTAAGCCAGTTATTCAAAGGGTCATATATTTTAAATCAAATGACAGCTGTTTCTTTGCATTTGCTAGAGGACATGGTTACACCTTTTAAAAAATCTAAATATTCTTTTGACTGCCAACTCTATTATACATGCTTATTAACTTTCAGGGACTGCAAACAGATCTGAAGTATGACTTCACTTAAAAAATGCGCTTTCCCAGCAAGTGTAATTTTTAAAACTTCTAATAGCTACTACAGTTACAGACTGCCTTGGTAGAAAAATTAAAATGGTTGTTTTTTCTTCTGTACTTAGCCATTTGTGAAGCCTGAAAGCAAGTTTTGGCCTACAATTGCTCGCATTGATGACATATATGGAGATCAACATCTGGTTTGTACCTGCCCGCCAATGGAAGCCTATGAATCTCCCTTTTCTGAACAGAAGAGAGCGTCTTCCTAAGACTGTTTTCAGCTGCCTGGATTTCTGAGTCCATCAGGACAGCCTTTACCTCCCAGACGTGACAGGGGATTTATATACTGTGTATATTTTGGATAATCACCATGTTTGTTAATTGAATCACTGCTCAGTTAAAATGTAAATACAGTCAATATGCTAGGTGTAAACAGAATCTGATTATTCCACAGCAGTTGAATATGAAGTTGCCTCAGTTCAGCATTTTGTCTGTTTTGTGCTAAAGTTTAAACAATTAACACCCAAATTGCAAATTGGTATGGAAGATATGGTTAAAAAAGTAGAAAATATGCAGGTGCATAGGTAATAATACCAAATATTAACTGTGGGAGCTATTGTTTATATTTTGTAAAAAAATATGAAGTAGATTGTTTAATATACTTCACATATTATCACTAGCATTGCTAGTATCAATACTTCATGCTGGGTTTTTTACCTACCAATGTTAGTACTCTAATAAAATTGATCAGAATTTTAACTGTTGTCATCTTCTGGATTTTACATTTTCACCTGGGTTTATCCAACAGAGCAGTATGAAATGATGAAGCTTTATTTCTGATTTGTCAGAACTGCCACACCAGTAACCTCTTCTACACAAAGCAAAATATTGACAAAGATTAGTACAGAAATATATGTGGGTTTGGTTTTTTTAATGAGCTAGAATGATCAGTTTTACTGGGCAGTAACAAACATTTTTCTACGTTACATCAGTTTTTCCTTTGTCCTGGGTTCAGCAGTAGCAGTCATTTTTCTCCTGCCTAGTAGCTGGTGCAGTGCTGTGGTTTTGACTTTCGGCCTGGGAATAGCACTGATAACACCAATGTTTCCAGTTGCTGCTCAGTAATGTTTACTCTGACCAAGGACTTTCTCAGTCTCGTGCTCTGCCAGGGAGGAGGGGCACAAGAAGACAGGAGGAAACAGAGACAGGACACCTGACCCAAACTAAACAAAGAGGTATTCCATACTACAGCACATCATGCCCACTATATAAACTGGGGGGAGTCACCCAGAAGGCCCAGATCGCTGCTTGGGTCAGGCTGGATACTGGTTGACGCATGGTGAGACTGAAAGTCCTTGGTCAGTGTAAACACTACTTAGCAACAACTACAAACATGGGTGTTATCAGCATTGTTCCCAGGCTGAAAGTAAAAAAACAGTGCTGCACCAGCTACTAAGAAGGAGAAAAATGACTGCTACTGCTGAACCCAGGACATCGTTGTAGCTCTATCTAATTCTCTCCTCCTGTTATAAAACACCTTTTCAACATACTGAGTTGCTTAGTGCTAGATGTTGTCTAACAAAGCATTCTCCTTCCACAGTTTCTCGAATCTCTCCTTTTGGATACTGGCTTTGGCTGATACAGTGCACTCGCCTTGTCTTTGTCTACAGGCATGTGTAAAAACTGATGCACAGCTTCAGCTCTGACCCTCCAAGAATACTGACAGCACTCTGAGACCAGTACCCTACTGCTACACACAGGGCCACATTCAATTACTCAATAGACAGAAAGCATTTAGATCTCTAAGCATCTTTAGAAGCAGCCTCTTCTAATCTATTCCCAGTCACATATATACAAAACCAATCCTCTCATCAGTTACACAGACAGCATGTGTTACAAGCATATTTGAAAGGAACCTTAGACTAGGCTTGTACAGATTCACTGATGTTTGATGCAATTGAGAGCCCCTGCAGAGACAAACTCATTCAGCCACAAGAAGCAGTATTTTGGTGAATGAGGAAGCAGGTACCGGAATAACATTCACTCTGGAGAAAGGACCCCACTGCTTGGCCTCTTGCAGGTCTACATGCACACTCATGCCTGGAAGCTTTCTCGGAAGTGACACAAGCGAGGCGATTGTTCACAGCACTATTTTAAGTACTTACTTTGTGTCCTTTTTGGTGAAAGTTTTGTCACTGCAACTTTTTCGTTACCTACCTTGTGACTTCAATGGGGGCTCAACTAAAGTCCCCATTAAACACCCCATTAAACTCCACAAAGAGCCTGCAGATGACAGGATACAGGAACGGATTTAATTAAAGGAAGATTAGACCAGATCAGTTCTGATGTGAGAAGCTGCACCTAACTCCTAAAACATGTAAATGCATAGTGAAGAAAATTAGAATGTTATACTCTAGAATTTACTTTAGAGAAGGGTGTCTTTCAGTAGCTAGTGATATAGCACTAAGGGTGTAAAAAGTTGTGAAAAAATACTGCAGACTTGTAATTTGAGAAATGTCTTTCTGCCTTTCCACAAAGTCTTGTCAAACTAATGTTTGTTAAAGGCAGTTTTATGTTCATTGATTCCTCAAACTGACAAATTTATGTTGTCAATTAATGGGTAAAAGCTATCAAATGGGAAAAAAAAAAACACTACAAGGTGTAAAGTATTTCACAGTATTCAACAGTAAAGTAAAAAGCCACAAGTCTTATGTGCTTACTGTACAGATGCAATGATTGTTACAAAGGTAAAATTACATCTGTTTTCCCCATGAGATATTAAGCCACTACCATTTTGTAAAACACAAGTGTGAAAGGATATAGGAATCTGTCTACAGCTTTTTTAAACTGAATGCTTAACACTGATATCAATTCACCTACTGAACAACGGCTGAACCCTCATTCTAGGAAGCACAGAAAAAGCTGAGGATTTCACTCTTTCAAAGCTGTTCAGCAATGCCTGGTTTTTTGATAAATGACAAGATCAGTAGTACCAGCATCACATATTTTGGATACAACTGGAATGCTAAACGGGAAGGAGGTGGGAGAGAAGTTACTTATTTTGGGTGAATAAGCCATTAAAGCTAACTTTCAGCTATAAAAAACAGCACTGCCACGTGCATCTCAATAACAGGTTCATTACCACGCTACACTAAGGGCAATATCTTTAATTACTAAGACATATATACTCCTGTGTATAGGCTATAGGCTGTCAGTGCAGTCCCATGCCTGTGGTTGGGGATCTGATCAACCACTGTGTGGGCCACCCACAGCTCCCAGCTGCACTGAAGTGGCTCTGGCACTGCCAGCGTCTGGCATGAAGGGGTTCCTTCGATTCTGGTACATGGACTGAGCACTAACAAGCTTCCTCCAGATGCTTAGTAGAGATCAGAGTAGCTACGTGACAGCTGCTGCTACAGAGTATGTGT
The DNA here is from genome assembly GCA_030323915.1 of Brotogeris chrysoptera. Classification (NCBI taxonomy): domain Eukaryota; kingdom Metazoa; phylum Chordata; class Aves; order Psittaciformes; family Psittacidae; genus Brotogeris; species Brotogeris chrysoptera. The sequence continues at coordinate 26,935 of JARCZZ010039626.1, read as the reverse complement.
GAGCCCACAGATATCGATGTCAGCTTGGGGTTTTTTCTTAATTAACAATACTTTTTCATTGAGTTAAGGAATATAAAGCCTCACATCTGAAAAATAAGCAGCCCACTAATGAAAAAATTCTATAAACTGTTACGCTTTAAGTAAGTAGATAATATTAAAAACAAAATTAGCAGCTTTTCTGAATCATAAAATATTTAATAAGGTATATTTGGGGGGGGATATATTGTATATAAAATTTCAGATCACAATATGAAGCGATTTGAACCCTCTCCAAGCTAGCACTGCCTTCAATGCCATGTAGATGTATTGCCACTGATACAAGACCTACTAAAAGCATACATTGTAACTAATACAGAAGTGGCCTTTTTATATGAACTAGTTTTTACACAACTAGAGTGTCTTGAATACCCTCTTTAAGTGCAAAAAACACAGATCACTTTACACTAATGCAGCAACAATGCATTCATATTGTTCTCATTAGTCATTAGTAGTCAACTTGCGTAAGATACAAGAAAAGCACAATGAAGCTCACAAAAATAGACTAAAAATCAGCCTGTTCTTGCAAAAAAATACAGCATAATAGAAGAAAAAGACAAAAAAGGATTATGCACACCACAGAATTTGCTGTTCTTTAATCCAGCTGGCTTAAGTGCTGTTTATGGGAGTTTTTGCCTTTTTTTTTTTGTGGGTTTTTGTTTTGGTTTGGGTTGATTGGTTGGTTTTGTTTTCTTTTTTTTGTAAATCAAACCACATGGACCAGGCACAACTAATATTGAGGAGGCAGTGTGTAGCTAAAACTCCACTAAGTTTTGTTATCCCCACAATGTATTTTCCTCTGTCCTGAGGTAGTTACAAAAAAACAAATCTTAAATTAAGCATCAGCTAGGCCAGTAAGAGCTGAGGCTTTTCCTCTTCTTCTTCTTCTTCTTCTTCTTTAAAATCTTTTTTTTAACTGGCCAAAACTACCCTTGATGTTAAAAGACAGCTAAAAATTAGAGTTCTCACTACACCAGAAAGATGGCCATGATGGGAAGAGGGTTAGCTGCTTCAAAATGTGACAATATATTGAGTCCCATCAAGGTGGCTGGTCCACTGTTGAATTTCTCATGTTTATTCCCCTTTACTCTCTATAAAGTCATTGAGCGAAGTACAGAAGAAATCTGAGCACATCATCGTCCTTTACTGTAACCAGGGAAGAACTGGTCCAGTAGTGTCTGCAGTATCTTGTTGGGAACCATGGTGTAGCCTTTTCCCAGGTCGTAGCGGCACGCAGGGCAGGTGAAAACTTCAGCTCTGAAAGAACGCTGTAAACAACTCTAGGACATACAAAGACAGGGAAATAAATTATGAGAATTTTGTTTTAAACTGACAGCTTAACAAGCAAAACCAAAGGAATCAGAAATCAAAAATGCAACCTGCTGTACTCCCAGAAAAAGGAAATCATTACGAAACCCTCTGGTGCCTACCTCTGCTTCTGTGATCAAAATGTCCTATTAAAGGAACTGTGCTCTTGGCTGAGATGTGAAACACTGAGCTGGGGAGTAATTAAAACAAATCACTGCCCGGATTTCCCCTTCATTTCCACTTCATTTCCACTCCTGTGAATCACAGCCATGTCTACAGCTTCCTTCTAGTTTCACAGTCAAAATGGTGAAGTTCTTCAAGAAGGTGAGCACATCAGCTATATTGTCTAAGTAACAATCTCCATCTACCTCACCAGATAAGATTCAATTATGTCTTAAAAAAACATATGTAGAATAATATAATCTCTTAACACACCAACATCAGTGCTGACCTCCTTACTGTGTTACCATAAGCTGCACACAGCCCAAGCATGTGAGGTGAACATCAGAAATTTATCAGGGCAGATCTGTGCCCAAAGAGCAACAGCAGCTTGCTATCAAACTATTCCTTACAACCTAAATTGAATGTTATTTTACATTTGCAAATATTTACTGACATCTTCAAATTCTGTGCCTTCTGAGTTTGCTGCCATTCAGCTTTCTCTTCTCCACAGTTTTCCAGTATCCATAATTCTAAATATTTACCCCACCTTAATACTTTTAATGTTTTAAGGAGCCATAATCATTCCATGTGTGCAGCCCATCCATAACAACACAGTGATTTTTACAAAACAATACGTATCTTCTGTAAGAGCAAACATGCATTGTCAGATATTGTACTAGGATAATCGTCTGAGCCCTTTTAAGAATCCTAGGCAGAAATACTGGGTACAGCAAGCAGACCTCAAGTATCACAATTCAGCACATGATCAAGATTTTATGATACATGAGTTATAAATTGACTTATGTGGCCCTCCTACCAAATATAAACAATGTCAAGAGTAACAAGATAACATAACTTACTCCAAATAATTATCATATATTTATGCTGCATCCTTTGAAGCAACTGTTACACAATAATAAAAACTGGTTTTATTCCATAGCTATGTCAAATTAAATCATTGTGACTGTATCATTACCCAGCTCCTGCACCAAACCAGATCCTAGTGTAGTTCTACTGATCACAAAGGAATGAGAGCAATGCCAAACTTCACTCATTATGTCTATCAGGAACTATACTAAACATGCTTGCAGACTTTATTACATAAAATTAAGCTTACATAGCAATCACTGAATGCAAACTTGTTGCATGTTTCTGCTCAGAATGTTAGGCAATAATTACTGTCTTCCTAGAATACATATGGCTTTGGTGACTGGTGTCTCAGAACTAAGAAAACAGCCCAGAGCAAGACTGAGTTTATTCTTACTTTACAGACGTTGTGGAGGCATTCTGTTGTCACTGGCTGGTAAACCAGCTCCTGGCAGCAGACACACATAAAGGATTGTTCCAGTTTCTTCAGAAAATTCTAGTGTAGGGCAAAAGAATAAAAAAAGACAAGCTCTATTAGAGTCCTTATAATGCCACTTACTACATAAAGATGATGAACTTCCAGAAGTTTTTAAGTCCTCCATATCCTTAATTGCAGCTTTCTAAAAGTAATCAGGAAGCAGGTCCATAACTGCTTAATTTCCCCGCTCTTCCACAAATCAGCGAACTAATATTTTAAAGATTATTTACTTGTTTGTATCAGTATTGTTATAAACAAAATGAAACAGCCCATAGGGCCCCTCATGCCTGATTCTTAGCAAAGCTCATAAAATTCAGTAATTATGTTTAGTAACTGCAGCTATAAATTTGCATGTGCCTGAAAGATCTCTGCTTCTCTGCCAAAGGAAAAACTTCCGCTAAGAAAGCCACTGCTGCACCTCCTCCTGTGCTTATGGATTGCGGCTGGTTAATGGTTTCTTCTCTCCTCAGGCCAAATTCTCTGCAGAAAACCTCCCTGGTTTTTAAATCTTCTCAGGGCACCTTGGAGAAATATCAAGATACATTTGTAATCAGGTGTTTTACACACACAAACATGCATATCTTCAGTATGCCAGTGATCTCCAAATATATCAAGAATAGAAGCTTGGATATGTAACAAACAAAGCAGATCTAAAGGCAATCACAATATGGTTCCTTATAATAATTTTAAAATACCAGACTTATCTTAAACCAGATTTTATTTAGTTAAAAGCAGGGGTTTCAAGCAGAAATATTTGCATTTTCACAGCAGCAACCCAAAGCTACCAGTCACTCCCACTGTTTAGTGGCAACCAAATGGAATTCTTACCAAAATTATGGGTAGAAATCAACAGAAAATACATATCAGCCATTATGAAATTGCTGCTGTTTTTTACAGACATGGATCTCTATTGCCTGTCATCATGCACAATTTCAAGAGCTGAAATTCCTTTTAGTCATTACAGAACACTGGACATGTAAGAACAGGGAGTTATAGATGCTTTTTGTTACAGAAGCACCATTAACAGCCATTGGTAATTCTCAAATAAACTAACTATGTCCACTTACCAACCAATGGCTTGATTTTCAGTGAACTGAGTTTTATGAAGTTATTTTAACTTCTTAGTGCCTTGATCTCCTTTGCAAAATAGCTAAAATCACTAAGAACTTGAGACTGGTAAGACTAATCATCACTGAAAGACACAGTATTTCAGGAAATACTTCTTTTGTTGACTTTTTGAATGCTAGTGTCTATAGTCTCTTAATCATGAGCTACTGTAGTGTGAGATGTCCCTGTCCATGGAAATGGAGAAGGAACTAGATATCTTTAAGGTCCTTTCCAACCCCAACCATTCTATGATTCATGCTATTTTCTTGACATTTAGAGGGAAGAAAATATTTTCTCTCTTACTTAAGGTTTCTTTTTTACAGAGTGGAATAATCTAGATAGGAAATGAAAATATTTTCATCCACATCTAAATTTGAAGATGACAATACTTCTATCTTCTTAAATAAAGCAAGCAAGCTGCATTTTCTGTCATAAACTTATTTTTTCTGTAAATGAAAAGTAGTGAGTAGAACCATCTTTTTTCATGTCTGATTTCTCACATCAGCACAGTTCAAAAATATATTTATAATTTCAGTGAAAACACACTCCCTGCAAAACTGAAAAAAAAAAGCCACTTCTAACATCAAGATAGTTTTGAGCAAAAAAAGATCTCTATTATGCAGATGTAAGATGAACCATCAATAGCAAATTGCATAAGTGAGGATTATTTCCTTGAAATCAAAGTCTTAAAAATAATGCTAGATACAGTCGGTATTCAGCAGAAGTTCAACAAGCAAATTAGGTTTTAAGAAGGACTCAAGATTTCTCCCTAGAAGTCTAAAGAAAAGGTAAATATTAAAAAATATGCATGCAGCAAACATACTGGTCCTTCCTTAAGAGAAGCAAGTACTTCATCCCACAGTTTCTGGTTCATCGTGTCTTCTCTAATCAGCCATTGCTGCTCTTGGGTCAGCTGGAAAGCCTCTCCTTTCCCTCCATCTCCCATCCTCATGGCTTTTTTGGGTGTATTCATGGGTTCCTCTATACCTGCTTAAGATTATGACCATCAGACACAGTAACAACAGAACATTAGTCTGAACTAATAAAAGGTAATCCACGTTTCTAGAAGACTAAAACATGGATTACACTCCTGAAATCTGGCCATCAAATCCATGCTCCAGCTCACACTGTACAGAATTGTTTTGGGCTGCAGCACACAAATACACAGAAGACTGCTCGTTTTTCTGCAGAGCTGAAGAGAAAGAACTGTAAGAGTCATAAATAAGAGCCCTACACTAATACTTACTAACAGAGCATGTGCTTATCAGTTTACATTAGTATTCCAAATAACTTCACACTTCCACAAAATTTTCATGCTACCAGCTTAATGAACGTAACATGACAGACTTTGCTGATGAATGCTAAAAAAGTAAAAATAAAAAATACCATCAATTGTCCTTTTCTGGTTTCCATTGCTTTGTCTGGTTGGCTCTTGCTTCACAGTTTGCTTTTTAACCTTATCTTTCTTCTCCTTACTAGCCATAGCTTCCAAATAACCTTCTGGATACTAAAATAAAAAAGCACAGGTATAAGACAAAACCCACTGGCACACAAGAATTCCCAAATACAAGCAAGACTAGTATGTAAAAGATTTCAAAGCCCTGTGACTATATACTGAAGTAACTACAAAATAATTTTTAAAACCATCCATGATGGAGAAAATGTTTAAATTAGTATTTATTACTAAGAAAGTGTAGTCAAGTAAAAGAATCTAATCTAGACTTGACTGTATTAAAAAGAACCCAATACCCATATCTGTGCCCTTACAACTATGCAAAGCAGTTAGGCAAAGCTGAAGATGATGGCATCCTGCAAGACATATCACTGCCTTGCTGAGAAAAAACAGTATGTTAGCTCTTTCCATCTTTCGTGTATTCTGCAATTCCAATGGGTCAGTTGATTTCTGTGCCTGAATGCAGTCACACAAACCACTCAGTCACATGGAGAGAAAAGTACATAAAATTCACAAGTTTTTCAATTTCTCAGACAGAATCAGCTACAAATTCTAAAATTCTTGCAAAAATTCTTTCCATCCTAAGGATCACAAAACTGTATTCAAACTCTTCATTTTCCAATCCATAGATGCAAAGCAATTCACTGCTAAGGCAGAACGCTTCATCCACTGTTACTTCTGCTGTGTCACAAATACAGGATCTTTCAGTCAGATAATCTATAGTGGTTTTTTGACATTAAATTCTGCCACAGTGAAGCACAAGAAAAAAAAAAAAAAAAGAGGGGCTTTAATTTAACTGGTCCTTATTTCTGGAATTTATTTAATGGAACTCAGAATAAAACAACTCTGCAAGTCCTGATTCAAACCTGTACACTTAGACCCAGTTTCTTTGAGCGCTCCATTCCTTCTGAAGTCCAAGGTGCAGGCTCAACATCATCTCTCCTCAAAAGGTAACGCCAAACTAAAAATCCACATTTTCCAATTTCTGGCCAGTATTTTACCACCTAAAGAACAAAATGAAATTACTGACATTATTTTATCACAATCCAAACACATGTATATAATCATGTTTTCATAGTTTCATTGTTCAAGAAGAAATGAGAAGACTAAGTTATACATTACTATTATACAACAACTCTTCCCTTGGTGCAAAATTTTTGTATTTTTGATAAATACAGTACTCTTAGGAGGCAAACACTTTTATTTCAGATGCTGAGAAATCATTTAAATGCACAAAGAGCTAGAGTATAGTTGGATGGCATCAAGAAATACTTGAATTCCAGCAATGAATATGACCCAGTAGGCACAAATAAAGCAGCTTACATATTCAACTTTATACATCCTGTTATGGATTATGTTCTATCATCACTGCTCTGCATAATTTCATTTTAGTTCTTTGCAGAATAAGCTAAGGCTAAAAAGCTATCATGGAGAAAAGAAAATCACTTCTTAAGTAATAATGAATAATTTGCAATGTAAGACGAGACTTTTTAAAACAGATGATGAAAAATGTTATGCTGCACTCAGTAGAAAGACAAATACCTTGTAAATGCCGTCATATCTGTTGCCTTCCTCTGGGGCATATTTGCTGATTCGCCGTCCTTTTGAACTGCGCACTACTCTGACAGGCTTACCAGCTCTCCAATTCTTAGACTCTGCTCCATTTTTGTCATCCAGTGGGGCATCACAGTTAAGGGCCAGTGCCCTAGAAAAAGATTCAAAATTTTCATACACTAGACTGCTTCACATGAGAGATTCTTGAGAGTTAATATAATTCATATTTATTTCCCTTGTCTAATATGCTCAATCATGCAGCATAAAACTTTTCAGTACATTCTTTAACAGCTGCAGAAGTAGTGGAAGCAATAAGATCCATTTTACCATGTATGGTAAGAAAAAAATGGGAACACAAAATACTTTGTTGTCAAGATTTCAGATGAAAACTCAGCTGAAAGAGCTAAATAAAACAAGCCAATCCTTTTAGATTCAATATTCTTAATTTTTTAAACTAATTCCTTCCTAAATAGCATTGAGGGAATTGAAAGAAAACTGCAACAAAAGGCAAACTTTCCCTATCACTATCCCATTTAACTGCAGATTTTATGGCTCCTTACGTGTGTACTAAAAGTAATGAATACGATGAAAAACACTATGCAGAAAAAAGTACACAGTACCATCCAAAAAAACTCTTAAGTAACTGAAATCTCATATAACACATACTTTGCCTCAGAGTAGGAGTTATATAATAGTAGTTAACTCAAGGACAATAAACCTTTTTATCCACTAACTACATAAAGACCCTCTTCTAGAAATCTGGAGCAAGACACTATGAATACCTACTAGACCAAGCTGTCATAATGAAAAGTATTTCTACTTCACAGCCTGATTTGATCAGGGATTGAAAACCCTTCAGAATCAGGTTCAAATTAAACCATGGATCTCAGAACAGACATAATAATATAGTTTAAAACCAGCCATGGTATGAGCATAAAACCCACATTACACAGGACAATAAGAGACAGGCATATAATACCAACTCTAAAAATGTTTCTTACACAAAAACAAAACTTAAAAAAGGAGAAGTAAAATATCTGTAAAAGTAAATTAACCAATACTGACTCAACGACATGGAATTAACATGATCTTTAGCATCAAAATGCTTGAAAACTTGAATCAAAATCAGTAAGACCAGAACCTTAATGTACTACATGCACACTAATACCTGCAAAACTATAAGGCGAATTTTGACAGTGGGTTTCTCATTTGCCAACAGCAGAAAAATGCTGAGACTCTGGAGTCCAGCTTTTAATTCTGTTTCCCAATGTAAATTTGCTCAATTCAGTAAGTAAGCTTGTAAATGTTTTGCTTAAACTTACTTCCATCTTTCTTCTGTCCTTGTTCTTGTTCACATCATGTCCTCCCCCTTCCCTCCCTGCCCTCAGCAGCTATGTCAGGCTTTCTTTTCTCCTGGAAACACCACCAAAAAGCAAAGAATCCTTCTACATTCTTGATTAACAGCAGCAGATCATATCTAAAAGCAGACCTCACAAACTGAAGGTCTTAGTCAATGTCAGTACCCTACTGGTGTTAAGTGGTCAGCTGCATATGAAAGAGCATGTTCTTAGAAACAGAAAAGCATAGAAAATTCTTTGTTGAGGCAGACCTTTAGAGGATGTGAAAACACTTCAAACAGATGCCTAATTATTTTTTGACATATATTTTCATTCTCAAGCACCTGTTTTTGATATAGCAACACCCTAATTCCTTGCTCTTCATAGAAAACTATGACGGAAAAAAGGGCTAGCAAAATAGTGAAGATTTCTTCTAATATGGGAAAACAAACATGTTCTCTTCCTACTTAAATTTCTTAACTGATTTAAACATTGCAGAAGAAATTTGAAAAGAAACACCCAGAATAGAAAGCTTTCACCGAAGAGTTTTTTCAAACTTCTCATTAAGTTAAAACCAGAGTCCTCTGAAGAAAGCTGTAGGACAATTTCAACCTGACAAATGACTACTAGCTGCACCATCAATATAAAAATGATTTTTCATTGAGACGCATGTTTCTTCAAATCAACAAAACATAATGCTTGATAAAATGACTCTGAGCAGCAAGAGGCACCACTGTTCACAAAACCAGCATGTATAGGAGTAAATGAATACAGTGAAATGTTAGTTTTTAATCAAAGCACTACAACCCAGATTGTTTGTTCTGGAATACTTTTAAATCGTATCTTCAAAACTTACCTATTCATGTGTGTTAATGTCTGATCAAATGAATGTTCTCCAATCCTTTTATTGCCAGAAAGATCTCTACCTCCACTCCCAGTGTAAGTGAATTCATCTCCTCGATCCTGTGCAAGAAGATTATCCTTCATTTTAACACTGGGAGCAACTCAATCAAAAAGGAAATGTGACTTAATTTGTTCTATTTACTCAGAGAGAGAAAAACTATACTCCAAGGCATGAAAATATGTGTTTCCAATTTCAGCATCAATGTCCTTCTACAGCAGTTGTGCCAGCACAAACCTACTACTGGTCTGAATGTAACATATTCACCAGAAAATTCTTAGTAAAAAAACTGTCTGCCTTAAAGTGGGACTTTAAAATCTTTTAAAAAGCTCTATTTTTGTGGGAAAAAAGATATTCTGAGGAAGGGAAAATACATAATAAATACCTTGGCGGGATCACTTCAGCAGACTGTGCAAGGGACTAAGTGCTAGTAAGTACGAACAGCTATGCCTTACATGCAGGGCAGGTGTTTTAATGCAATAACCCCAGCTCTTCTGAAAGTAATCCCAGCTCTTCTGAACTAGTAAGAGCTTAAACTCATTTAGATTAGCATTTTGTAAACAAATATAATTCTGTAGTATATTTCTTATGTAGAAGTTTCTTTAAATTGAAGGAAGGTTGATAAAAACTTTTACCATTAACTGTAAAAACAGTAAAAATCTACATAAACATAAGTAAAGTCAGTATTACTATTTTCTTCAGGAAATATGTCACAGAAATTCATATTACTCCTGGCAAATTCAAGTATTTCTAGAAATATATATATACACTCTAAAAATAGATTTAATATGATATTTCTTTGGAGAAACAAATTTTGTCTGTTATCATGAAGCAACAGTAGAAGATACTTGATAGAAAAATAATGTTTGTAAGAATTTTTATAGCAAAAATCTGTACGTGTACACAGTAGTAAACTTCAGCCAATTTCTTACCACTATTAAAAGTCTGACACTATTTAGGACCCAGTGCAAGACTGTTACAGATATTTCATGAAAAGCAACAGCACAAGAAGAGAAAGTTAGAAAGAGAAATGATGTTTGAACAAGGCCACATGATAATTATAGGAAAGATGTTTATTTTATTCTGTGTAAGGAAAACCTACAGAAATTCAGCTGCAGCGTTATTTATCCTGAAAAATTTATCAAGACATAATAACAAGCATATACCACAAAATATTAAATATTAAATTAAATATTCAAACCTAACAAAGCCATGCAAAAACTCTTGTATACCCTCTCTTAAAATAGTCTTACTCTGCTCAGTGAACTGCTAAAAAATAACAAAAATAGAATGATATTGCATGAAGACAATACATGAAACAACTTCAAAAGAATGAAAGACGAACAAGACAGGAACTATTTACTAAGAAAAGATGTAAAATAAATTGTATAAAATAAGGTATCACAGAATTCAACTATGTTTCATTTTTGTGATTGTCAAACAAAAAGCGCGGATTGTCAAACATCCCACAATGATGTCTGCAATAATAATATGAACAGAGATGGATTTGCTTGATGAATCAGGCTCATCCAAACAAACTGCATTTAACAGCACACAAGAAGCTTGTGCCAAGTTCAGAAAACCAGAAAGACGTCTCTTGGAAAGTCATGAATCCAGAATTGCGTTTCATAACAAAGAAGAAACTGAACACATGTTCGTGGTGTGGCAGAGTAGGGAAAACTGCTAAGGCAGTTTTTTGATGTACAAGCAGAAATAAACTGAAACTGGAAGGTGATTTTCCCCACTTTATCAAAGATAATGTTGAGGCAAATATTGAAATAAGTATGTAAAGCAAAAGAGGAAAGACAGAAACACTACCTATGTGACCAAGATGAAAAAAATTATTTACAAGACAAGAAAGACTCATGATAAACTATTTTGCTAGGTAGAATGATCTTCATGAGAAGAAAGTACTGAATAGACTTTTTTGTGTGTGACAGACAAACATAAAACAAGGACAAATTGCTACAGACTTAGGCCAAAAAAACCTCCAACAAGAAGGCATAAATGCAACAGTTTCACAATTACCTACTGGAACAGGCTTCTTTAGAGACTGGGTTAAATGTGAAAGGCTTAAAAGTATCAATCTTTCAATGTCTTCAGAGCAAGACTGAGTGATTCTCTGGGTGGTAGTCATTAACTACAGGCAACCAGAAGACACTGTGCTTGAAGAGATAGCGTAAAGCCTATGCATAAACATTCACGTCTTGAACAGATTCCACACTTGATTCTTTTTAATTGTGCAGCTGTTCTATGCATAAACAGGCAAAATTATATGGATTTGGAGGAAACTGGAAATCCAGGGGAAGGAAAATGGAGGACAAACAGAACAATTATGTAATTATAACAATTATATCATTGTTACAGGTCAAGTAACAAGATGATGGCATCTTTTAATACTTCCCTGCATAAGGAAGACTCACTCATTTCTTCCACAACTTCCCAGAAGAACTACACTCACTTATTTCACATCAGATATACTTAAAAAAAAAAAAAAAAAAAAAGGATTGCAGGGAGCAAAGACACATAGTTCTTAGAATCCGAAAAAAATCACAGAGATCTTGTCATACAGGGCACTGACCTGGACGGGATGAAGAGAAATGGGGAGGACATTTGAGCCTCTGACATGAGAGCAACTCCTAAACAATAAGAGGAAGAAAGCTCAGGAGAGTATGTAAGCGCTAGCAGAGAGAGAACACCTAGAATGACAAGAGTAAATGATGCACAGAGAATCTTAAAAGTGGAGTAAAAGTGGATATGAATATAGTCGATGACAAGCAGAACTGAAATGGGGATACTTGTAGTCTAGAGACCTAATGGGAGACCTACAAGAACCTACTTCCATCAGGGTTACGGTGTTTTACTTTGAAAGCAGAGTATGCCAGGTATATTCACTACCTTGTTATTTGGGATCTTCTGATGAATGACTTATTTAACCAATTTCACAACAGCTTTGAGTTCTATCTTATCTATAGGCAATGCAGGATCTTCCTGCCACCCAAAACAATGTTCAACTGATAGCCTGTATGGGACAGGTAAAGGGGGAAAGCTATTTTTTAATTTATGGGATAAAAATGCAGAACTTAAGATACGGATACTGCTGTAAATTCTGCACTCAGTCTGCACTCATTTGGCAAAATGAATTACTGATGTCTGTTTTAAGAAACAAAATAACTGTCAAAAAAGCTATTAAATATTTTCTCTTCTTGTTTCTTCTTTTTCCCCCATTTTCTTACCTTAAAATATGTAATTCTGCCATTTCTCTTCTACTTTCCACAGCTTAATTCAACTTTCCTGCACCAAAACTTTCCTTCAACAGCTAGTAAGACCTTCGTTATTCTGTCTCCTCTTAATGCCTTCTGTATGTCTCTCTTTCTTATGTTGTCTCCATAAAGTTCTCTCTTAACTGTCCTGTTTGTAAAGTTTGATCACATTACACAGCAAATGAACTTTACCCACTGGACAATGACGAAAGTAGGATTCCAAATTCCATGTAATTCTGATGACATGATTTCTATGGGCTGCTTTTATGCAGCAGCTGACACAGGCATCAGCTACTTCAAGTTATTGGAATATCAGCTATCTTAAGGTAGCTCTCAATTATTTTTTTTGTTTACATTAATACCTCCGGTATTATACTCAAAATTTGGTCCCAACCTATAAACAAAAACATTGCTTTTATCATTTATTAAAATAAGCCGTTAGAAACACAAACAGATTTTCTAGATGAGCTTCAATCTTCAGTTTGAAAAAAATAATGTCTTACTGGCTTTTTGATATAAGAAACCCCAAAATTTCATCAGTTCATCAACTTCTCAACTCACCAGTTTTACCCTTGTAAAATGTGATAAATAAAGGTTAAGATTTTGATTAATATGAAAAAGCAAAATAAGAAAAATACTCTAAACCTTTTTACACTAATTTTTTTAATCCAAGACAAATACTAAGTATATCAGACAATTACATTTGAAACTATTTTCTTTCCCTTGTAGTAGGGATAACTGAAACTGAATCATGCCATCATTCATCTCCATTAAAACCTCATGTGTTTGTATGCATGTAAGTGCTGTCAACATTGGTCACTCTGCCCAATTGTCTGATTTATTTTTGATAATTTCATAGTTCAGCGCTGCAGTAAAAGGTACCAATTAAAAAGGAAGGGCTAAATTACATATTTAATTTATAAATCAATAAAATACCTCTTGCATTAAGTGCAAACGTTGAATATACCATGATTTGTGTTTCTGAGCCTTCCCTGCAACTGCCCTTGACAGCAAAAACATGACAGTATTTCCACCATGATGAAAACATTTAACTATTTTAGTGTAAGACAATCTGAATCTCTGAACAGTAAGAAAGACAGCTTCAAAGCAGGAAATAGCTGAAAGTGGTTAACTGGTGATGGAATTAGGTCAACATTTTGAAATATAAATTCTAAATGAAATTACTAGACAACTACTGCATGTACAACCACTTCTTGAGATTTTTCTCAATCATTTCCAGGTTCAGTGCCAAAATGGTGGATTACCAGACCTTTTAACTAAACATTAACATGTAAACAATTCAGACTACCCTGGATTCATTATCTTTTGCTCCTTTCAAAATCAGTTCTGACTTCAAACCAGGCTCACCAAAGATACAACAGACAGAAAGCCTTTTCAGGTCAAAGACACCTGCCTGTACTGGGAGATTACTTAGGAAATAAAACAGTTTTTTGAGACAACATTTTTTAATTACAATTATCTCTGAGACAAGCTATTGGAGATTGCTGCTTGATTGCTTTTCTGAGGAAAAAAAAAAGAAAAAAAGCTGCAATCTGTATGAGTAATTTAACTAGCCAACTATAATCCTAGTTACAGCAAGGCAAGGAAAATCTTGTCTGGCTAAAAGATATGCACTTGCATTCATTTATCTTTATACATATAATTAGAATTTGTTACTTTCATCCTTCATTTCCTGCATCTAAACAAGTGCTTAATATCATAGGAATCAATTTTTATAGGTGTCCATGTGAAAAGTCTGTGAAGCGCAGCAAGAAACTCATGTGTGATACAACAAAGATTAGAATAATTATGCTGATTGTTCAGAGTTTTATGAAGGGAACAGATTGATGATTTATTGCACCAATATGACCTGTCTCTTAAAAATACATTAAATTCAGAAAGAAAGTATTTCAGTAAGTTAGGCATTCACTATCAGAAGCCAAGGCTTATGTCCTTGACCTAAGGCACTATTCCAGACAAAGTTTCTTGGAAAGATGAAACAGAAAATAAGCTAAACAGTGCTTTCCTAAGCATTAGCAGCATTAATGTCTACTTTCTAATCTGCTTTATCATTGTGTCAAATAGGTTCTCAAGGCTTTAGAAACAACTGGATATGCAAAGTGCTGCAAATGAAATATGGCAAATGAATAGGCAGATGAGACTACTTTGACAGATGTAGTACCAGCAGTAAAAAAATTACAAAAAGCCTCTCTGTAACAAAATAAGGTGTTTCAGAGGTGAAAGTGATTCTGAATATAATGCAGGCACAGAGGAGACAATGAAATTCAGAAAATAATACAAGAAAGGTAATTTTTAGTATGAATTAGCATTTTGTACAGACTGATAGCTAACAATATGAAGTAACAGAAAAGATGGAGAGGAGACTGCTGCACGACAAAAGATGTCCTGCAGATCTGAAATGTAAGTATTAAAGCTACTGTCCTACAAATTACGACAACTATGTCTTTAGTATTGGAAGTAACAAGGGTAAACAAATAACACATCTGAGAGAAATAGAAGATATTTGGTAGACATTGAGTAGTGAGATACTTGAGGTTTTTTCACATAAATCTGGAGCTCCAAGCAGGTCCCAAAACAGTAGGGCGCTGAGACCTTGGAAACATGATGGCTTTTGCAAACAGCAAGTTTCATGGCCTCAAGATCAGGTTTTCAGCTACATAGTTGATCCAGGTGACTCACAATAGACACTCTCAGTGTAATGGTTGTAATTAACTTGTTATGTTGGATTCTCAGTACTATAAAAGAGAGGTGAAGAAACTGGAAAACCTGTTCCCTTGGTAACATAGTCAGCATTGCATGATAATTCAGAAAACTTATATAGCATACTGCATCTCTTTTGTACGAGGGCTCACACTGGATTCAGATGATAGCAAACCTAGCAAACTGGTTAATAAAGCTGCAGGTCATACACGTGTCTAGGCAAACCGCTAATCACAACGGTCTTTGGATATAAACCACTTTAACTCAGACATGAAGCTCCCATTCCCACTTGATTTGGATTTAAAGCCATTTAAGTATGCAATTTGCTACAGCACTGGCACTGCACCTTTGGCAGCAGTGGAACTGGAAAGTGCTTCCGCTGTGCAATGCACACTAGGCAGACGTTCTGAAACATTCTAACCTGACCACAACATTCTCTTGCACAAATCTGGTGAGCTAAACAGTGTTTATTTGCAATTTGACTACTTCAAACAAGTGGAATAACATTGACACCTTGAAACTGATTACCAACACACAAGATTAAGGCAAAGACAGAAAATGTTTAAAGCAGAAGGCGACCTGTTTCATGAAGTGGTTTGTGAATGCTATGTTCCAGGCACTGAATGGGTTTGGTATACAGTATCAATGAATCTAAGCAATGAGTTTATCTGCCTGGCATCCCTTTTGAGTCACTAGAGATGCTATTCTCCTTTACACTCTCTGAATCTTTTAAAAGAGGATGTGAACGACCACAGCAGGTACTGTTCTCCATGAGGTTCTGAATCTTAGTTCAGAGATTTCCTGTATGATCCGATACACAAAAGGACTTGAAGAAGAAACAATCTTTGTTCGTATTAAACTAAGCACACCACACAAGTTTACTATCTTTACAGCACTACCTCAGTCCAGCAGAAACATGGATCTTCAAACTTTGGCACAGCAGTTTAGTCCCTGATACATAAACCCAGTGACACAAAACAGGAGGGCAATTTTTCAACACAAAAGTGAAATTTCTTCAGCTACTTGATTAGATGAATAGACAAATTAAAATACTTCCATCATGAATACTTGTATCACTCATCACTTTGATCAGTGATCTGTTAATCAGTTTGTTTGAACACTGATACTGTTAATACCCAATATCTAGTTTTTAAATGTTAGTCTATTCTGAAATAATTCTTTGATTTTCAGCTCCTGAAAGACTTCTCAATTTCTTCAGCTAATGTTTCTATTAAGGTTACTATAAAGAACAAGACCAGGAGATCAGCATTAGCATATTTGAGACTCTAAAGCTAATTATTGTAATACTCTATCTTAAATAGGTAAGCCATGTGTCACTATAATTCAAGGTTAAAGATTTACAAGAGATAGATAAATGTGTAAACATTTATATGCATGTAAGTAAGAATGAGGTTAAGCTTCATGTGCAAAACAATTTCACCCATAGCACTTTTTGTAAACTATGACTGTACCCCTTCAATCCTATACTGACAGAACTCATTGTTACTGAGCATTCAAATACATCCCAACTTGGACAACTTGTGGACAAATCTGTTTCTGCAGGACTTTAAGCTTCCAAAGATACAGAATAAAAATGGCATGATCCAAAAGCTAGATAGTAAATTCTATTTCCTGCAATGTATTTTTACAATTATTTTACCACAATAGTGAACTGTTACTTTAAAGCCACAGGAAGTGCATTAAGATGGCAGCAGTGTGCATATATAGTGCATGAAGTTTAGAAACATAGAGTAATAGTCTTCCAAACGTTTTTCTCAATTTTGTAAAAAATTATACAGAACTACCTATGTTATGCCACTGAAATTCAAGTAAGAATCACCTCTCTTTTCTTGTTCTCATACAATAAAGTGACTAGATATAAGAAGAGGATATTATCTGAACTTTTATTTGGACGTTTCATTTGCAGAATGAGATGCTGTACTTAGGATATTTGCAAGTATAGAATTTGATTTTTCTGTGGATATCCTTATAAGAGTTTAATTTCAACCTCTTCCTAACAAAAAAAATAACAAAACAAAACAAAAAAAAAAAACCACAACAGAGAAAATGGAAGTAAGCTAGAATATAAAATCTGGTATATGAAAAAAGAATTGAAGAAAAACTAATTCCAAAAATGAAGCTGGGGGAAAAAAAATCCCCCTTGTATCTGAGTTTAGAGAACTGCAAAAAAGCTAACATTCATACAAATTTTTAGGGTATGTTCTGCAGTGTTTCATCCTGACTATTCTTCAAAATTATGTATGTCATCTGGACTATGGCAGTACTTCAGTATCCCCAAAACCACATGATCACTTAGGTGAACTAGAAAAGACATGCAAAGGACACAATTAAGTTTATTAAATACTTTGAAGTGAATAATTACAGCAGCAGAAATAAGGGGACATCTGTATCACCACCAAAAAGAAAAAAAGGAGTCTGCAGCATCCCAGCATAGTAGGTACAATTTCTGAGCATCAGTGGTCATGGGATCCACTAGCTAAGGGTCCTAGAGCTTAGGTGGGTGCTGACTCTAAGGGTGTAGTAATGTATCCCAAAATCAAGTAGCTCTTCATGTTGCATGTTCAAAAAAAGACACAGACTGTTTCAGAGGCAATACTCTACAGCAGCTGGTAGGTGCTGTTAGCAAAGAATACATTACATTCTGATGGTATTTCAGATGCTTATTTCTTTCTCCAGTGCCTTCTTCCTTGTGATTCACAGCTATGCATGCTATTAAAAAACAGACTGTTTATCTGTTTTATAGTTTTATATTGCTTTATCCTTCACCTGATGCATGATTCAAAATTCCACTTGATGAAGCAGAATTACAGGAAGGGATGCAACCTCTGTAAACATTATTTAGTTGGAGAAAATAGTAATCTACTCATAAATAAATGTAGGTCAACAATATGACATAAAAGTTGGACACAATCACAGTTTTGTTTAACAGCATAATTGCTTAATTGCTTTCACTGCTCTACTTCAATTTTAACATCAAAGTATAATTTTTTTCCAGCATCTTTGGGGATCATAATATAAGATATTGACACTTTCCTAAGAAGTTCTGAAAGTGCTTATCAGTAGGAGTCAAGGACCTTCAGATATTCATAAAAACAAGTAACATGCACCTTTTATTCCTGCTCCATTAAAATACATGTATCACATATTTAGAAGCACAACCAACCCAAAGGAAGAGGCATCTAAGTTTCTTGAAAGCAATAAAAATCAAGACCAAAGCAGAATATAAAACATATTATTTGCATCTAATTACAGTATCAGACTTCCAGTAATATTAAATTACTTAAATATAAAAGTATTTATATATCTGAAAATATATTGAAATTTAACTACTGTGAACAATGTAAAATCCACCTGAAACTAACATATTTGGCTTGAATATAACAGGGTCTTGAGCAAGATGGTCTAGTGGGAGATCTCCTTGCCCATGTCAGGGGGTTGAAACTAGATGACCTCAGGTCCTTTCCAACCCAAACCATTCTTTGTTTTATGGTTCTTTAAAAATATTTGCTTACATATTTCTCCCTGGAATACTAGAAACTACTCAGTTTGTTATCAGTAGTAGTTATTTTTTCCATGGTTGTATTTGCATAAGCATTAGTTTTAGGATCAACAACAAATACAACCCTCTTCACAAACACTGATACATTAGAACAGCAAAACCGTTGCTTCTACAAATGACTTACCACTTCATCTTCAAACCCTCCAGCTAATACAAGTGAATAAGCTCCATCATTACTGCGCCCATGGATTCCACCCACATGGGGTCTGTGAACACCTGCTTCGCTCACCTGGCAACAGAAAAAAGCCAGTTTCTAGCACGTCTTTCAAGCAACCATCAATCTACAATCACTTTTAGCAATCAACTTTCTGTTTAAAATACCATACAGGATTTCTGTGTAAATAGTTAATTTAAGACTGTCATTAAAGGTGAGCATTCCACTAGTTTTTAAGGTAGAAAAGCCAAAAGTGAGGACACCTGAAATATTGTAAGGACAATGTAAGACGGAGTTGATTCTGGAAGATGTAAAGGTATACTTTCTTCTTTGGGAAAAATCTCCATGTTTCTTTCCGTAAGCAGTATTTAAGACTATACTCGTTGCTATACACCACTTGGACAGTCATTTAGAATAATTCAAAGCAAAGATCTGCCAGTTTGGTAAACTTTTACAATCTTTAAATAAGATTAATCCCAGTTACCTGTGTAAAGATCATTTTGTCAGGAAATACTAAGGTAACACACTGAAAATGCGACCAATGCACGTAAATATTACCACACTGCCTAAGGAAACAGAAGAAGCCATTACAACAATGTACAGATTGCATGTTAGCACTCCAACCAGGGTAATTCTCTGACGATAAATGTGCACCTAAGCTGCAACCAGACCACCTGAGAGCTACAGCTATACCATGAACTGGCAACATCATTAAAGTCTGCTGGAGCACTTCCCCCACAAAATTTGTATTGTAATTGTTTCAAACCACAAATTCCATTAAAAAGAAAAAAAAAAAAACAAAACCCAAACCTTTTATGAATAAAAAAGAGGCTAAGTATTAAAGCAAGTATTTTCCCAGTACATGATGCCAAAAATACTACTGGTAAAATGAAGGTTACCGGCAGAAAACCAATTAGGATACTTCTTTCTATCTTTGTATTTTCCTTCAGACTTTCAAGTTGCCTGTTCTTCTTATTCTGCCTCTCCAAGAGGCAGAATCAACGATGCCAGTTTTTCCAGACCATTATATGAGTATGCTGAATAAAAAGGCCCCACTATTGTGCTCATCTTTCCTGCTGTATCGAACATCCTTTCATTCATTCCTTCCTCCGTTCTTTCATGTACAGGTTTTTATTAACTAAGTTTAGGTTTCTGGTAGGTGATGCATCCCGAAGATGAATTCTGGTAAATAATTCATGCTAATAATAATTATTAATAATAAATTATTAATTAATAATAATAATTATATGCTATAATAATAATAATAATAATAATAATTAGATGCTCTCTCCATAAGCAATACTTAGTCAATTTCCTTCTAGGGAAAGGAGAGTTTAAGTCATAAAAAAATACACAAAACTACACTATCAAAATTCTCACAGATTTGCTGTGGCAAACTCATTTCTCATACAAATACCAGTCATATGAGAAATGAAAGTGTAATTTAATACTCTGTGTGAAAACATTTCAATCTTTAAAAAACATTAAAAAAATTAAGTATTTCATTTACAGCCAAAATCATTATGCAGAAATACTAATTGCCTTTTTATGTCTAGCCCACATATATATAACAGTTAGTATTCTCTGTGTAATTTTCAGACAAAAGCAGAACTCTAATCCTGTTCCTTCTTCCTTTCAGCACTGGAAAGATCTGAAAAATTTAATTTTTTGTGATGAAATTCCTAACAAAATTTGAACTAATAATTTCAATTCTTGTTAAAGCAGTAAAAATAAAACTTGATTTTGAGATGTTGAGCCTGAGTAGGTGATTTCAGAAACCTCTCTTACTTAATCTGGAAGCCAACAAAAAAAGTAACTATTCAATTCACTAAAAAGTTCTTCAAATTCAACTTACAGGAGAGGTCAACAAAATAGCCCTTAATTTTCCTGTAAAGCATGACATTTTCTATAAAATGGATGATCTCAAGAACCGCATAATTTTATATTACAAATTTAATATGCTTCACCTAAGGTTTGTGTTGATGGTAGTGTTGACAATGGACATCAATGTAAAAAAAGATCAAAAGAATGAGTTTAAGTTTCAACTGCTTCACTGTGATTTCTACCAAGATTTTTTTTGCTAAGTTGAAAACGCCTGCTGCTAAACATTATCAGCCTTAAAACTCGCATGGCCTTCCAAAATCGAGAATTCTTCACACAGTAGTGGAAGACAGCACCATCAGAGGAAAATTGACTTCTCTAAGTGTAGTCTTCTACAAACTGAATAATAAAATATGTTTTTTTTCTCAGGAGAAGGCAGGTGAAAAGCTCAGAAAACAAAGCAGAAGAGGTTTTTAATTCTTGGCTTGCACTTCCTCAAGCAAATAAAAAAAGAAAGTTTCTGTTCTTCCAAATATGATGTAAAATAGTCAATTACAATCCTTTACACATGCAGAAGATGAAGAACTGATTTCGAAAATAAAGCATTTATTTCCCTGACTAAAACCAGTAATTAAAAATATCAAAGATAAATGAAAAATCAGTGCTATCAGATAAAGCTGGGGAAAAGGAAGTATTTTATATTTGGTGGACACTTTGGAACCACAAAAAATCAGTACCAGGACAAAATGAAGCTGTCCCATCCTCCCTGTTTTGTTTTCTCCTTCTTCCTGAGTACTGCCTCTGTGCTTAAATAATCAAAATGAGAAATGGAATGGGAAAATTAACTCCCGTCCTACCCCAGATAGTATTGTTTTTCTTCCAATCTAGTTTACCACAGAGCCTACGAAATATCTGCAACAGAAAATGAGACACTGCAAGAAAGACTGAAGGCTGAATGGACAGCTGATTTCAGTAGCACTACAGGCTTACATTGGTTTAAGCTGTTCATCAGCCTAAAAAAAGATTCAGCCATCCATTATGTATGACCAAAAAAAAACCTCAACAACTCAGGGAGTCAATTTACAGTCATATTATCTAATGTTTTCGAAATCTACAGTCTACATCTCCTAATTGGGATAATCAGTCTTTCTGAAGTACACTTCAGAAAACACTTGACTATTCACTAAGTATCCCATTCAGAACTTTAACATGTGAAATTCGTCTCTCCTAATGACAACAGACTTCTTATTAAGTTGGATTGCAAAATCAGTGTATTTCAACCTTCACTACTATCAGCACCACTTCCATAGAATCATAATGTATTTGTTTTGTTGAGTCCTGGTGAGAATGGCAATTGTTAATCTAAATTTATCTTAGTGCGCAGCCCATTCATTATTATTCTTAATTACTTCAGCTACAGCTAATACTGAAATAACATACCTGAACTCTGAACTTCCAGGTTGTCCCAACAGGAACACCAGGTATAGGTCCATAATGATTTGATGGAACAATAGTGCATTCCTTGGTGCGACCAACACAAGCCATGCCCTAAAAATACATCAGACATTCAAAAATTAATTAGTACTATAATATTGAAGATTATTTGCAAATTCAATGCAGATGTACAGAAATCTATCATTATAACAAACGTTTTAAAATACATTAATAAATGTTAGAAGGAAAGTTAATTAAGTAATACGCGTTTATGGATTTGGGGAAGGGATCGTGGGTTTTTTTTTCTGTTTTTCCCCCTATTCACCTTCATAATTATTCAACTGCTTTAACTGCCAGTATATAGTAGGCAGGTTTAAATATTGTCTTATTGCGTGTGCAACTCAGTACTGAATTTTGTGTATTACATATGTAAGTAGAATTACAGATGTAGCACATACATGAACAATCCAAGTAACAACTATTTCTAAAATACACTCTACCTTGCCCCAGTCTCTCTGGCTTTCAGTACTGGCAGACGGCATCTTCGCTTTCTTTTTACTCTGTTTGAGTTTTTCTCCAGCCTTTACAACTTCATTAGAATCATTTTTGCAGGAAGGACAATACCTAAAAAATGTTTTTAGTAAATACTCAATTACTTCATAGTAATGACAATAGAGTTCTTGTAGCCAAAGTAGTGTCAATTTCTTCATCATGACTAAACATTTCAAGCTAGCAAGCACATACCAGTCTTAAACAGCTGACACCTATGGCTTAAAAAATAAACCCAACGTGAACAAATACTGTCAACTTGTAAAAAAGGGTATTTCAGTATCTGTGAAGGTCGACTGCTGGAGGCAAAATATTTAACTATTCTTTTTCACATGGTATGTGAGAGGTCCCCATGTCTCCTTTATTCTCTTCATTCTGTCCTCTTTCATTTAGATCATGTAAAGGAGAAGACAGCTGAGATGAGAGTATGCTGTTAACCAGCATTCATGATTTGTTTCTATGTCCTGACCTCTCTATGCTTACTTTTTGCTGCTAGTACAATAAAATTCACTGCAGACAGCTGAATGTGAAATAGAGCCAAGGTATTGTGTAATGTGTGCAAACACACACATATACACACATGCTTACACACACTCACTCCACAATACTGAAGCCACTTGGATTTTAGTGCTGAGACTCGTTCCTGGTAACACAAAGGCATCCTGGTAGGGAAATAGGAGATACTAGTATGTAGTGACTACAGAAGAGAGAGAAAGAGTACACTGGTCCTTTTGCTGCTTATAGTAACACTTTTATCCCACTGTAGCCCAGTGCAAAGGTAATTGTCCACCTTTCTGGCCTCTAGGGGATAGGTTTGGCCCATACACCACTAATGGAAGAAGCCTGATCTACACTAACACTGATAACCTAGTTCAGGTGACTACCACTAGTAATACAACTGCTACTGTTTTGAATTTATTAATTAACTTTGCTACGTGGATATGAATAGAAGAATTAATGAATAATGTGCATATGAACAGATTTCACTATGTCAATGCAGTTGTTGGACAATTAAGACAATGAAGCAATGTAGATAAAAAGAGCTTAAAAATCATACAAGATGTTGAAACTGTGTAACAGTAAAATTTACTAAGAATGATGACAGGCTTTTTTTTAAAAAAAGTATGCAATTACCAACTAAAAAAAGGAACATGACATAATTCAAATTCACAAGGTGAATTAACTATGGCATTCCCTCCTGCTTCTTCATAGGGTAATCACAACACCTTAGTATTTTTTATACTGAGTTTTGGATGCAATATTAAATATTGGTTTGCATATGGAATGGCTTAATCTCAGCAACAAAAACTTACCATCCTTTTCCAAACTTCAGCCTTAGCCATGCAGAATGTTTGCCAAATTTTAAACTATAAAAATACTTAGTGGAATTTTTCCACTTACAAAACAAAATCTATCAAGAAGTTAAGGATCAGACAGCCATGCCACCTTCCTAGTATGCAAGCAGAAGAGAAAATACAGACCTCTTTGGCAGGAGACACCAGTCTGGCCGCTGCAACTCACATACAGCCAAGCATTAAGAGTGCACATGGCTGGCATAACTAAGTATGCCAAAATTAACTGTCACAACACAGTGCCATAACAGCACCTCTCTCACCCAGTGACTTCCTCCACAGATGCAGCTATCTACTTGCAGGAATAAATCTTAAGATTCATATCATTACACAGAAAAATCCAGAAAGAAAAAAGTTAAAAGAGCTTGACAGCTATTTTGAAGGACATTTTAATAACACAAACTAAGCTTCTATTACTTCACAGAATACCAGCTGGAAGGGACCTCACAGATCAGCTGGTCCAACCTTTCCTGGCAAAAGCACAGCCTAGACAAGATGGCCCAGCACCCTGTCCAGCTGAAATCTTCAGTGTCCTAATGTTGGGGAATCCTCCACTTCCCTGCAGAGATTATTCCAACGGCTGAATATTTTCATTATGAAAAATTTTCCTCTTGTGTCCAACTGGAATCTGTATGGACTAACCCACCATCCCTCATCTTTTCCATGGGACTCCTTGTGAAAGGGAGCCTCCATCTTCTTTGTAGCCACCCTTTAGATACTGGAACATGGTGATAAGGCCTCCCCGAGCCTTCCTTTCCCAAGGCTGAACAAACCCAGTTTTCTCAGCCCTTCCTCACATGCCAGGCTTCTCAGTACATTGTTCAACTTCATGGACGTTCTCTGGACCTTCTCCAGCCTCTTTGCATCATTTTTTTTTTTTTGTATAGTGGGGACCAAAACAGTATTTAATGTGTGGTCTGACAAGTACTGAGCAGAGTGGAATAATGACATCTTTGTCTCTCTGGTGATGCCCTCATTGATGCAACCCAGCATACTGTTAGCTTGCTTTGACGCAGCAACACGCTATACAGTCATATTGAGCTTGTTGTCTACTAGGATGCCCGGGTACCTTTTCCACAGAGCTGTGCAGATCTTAGCCTGTGCTGCACTCTCGGATTGTGTTCACCCAGGCGCAAGAGCTTACTCTTGTCCTTGCTGAACTTCACACAGTTCTTGCTAGCCCACTCTTCCAGCCTACCCAGATCATCCTGCAGGATGGTTCTCCTTTCCAAAGTATTCACTTTCCCACTCAGTTTGGTATCATCAGCAAACTTCATCAGGGCTCATTTGATACGTGTTCCACATCCACTTAAGCCCTTCTTGTAGATGGCGGTGGCATTTGCCTTCTTCCAGTCTCCTTGGACATCCCCTGAACGCCACGACTTCTCAAAGATTATCAAAAGCAGCCTCATAACAATGTCAGCCGGCTCTCTTAACATCCCAGAGTGGATATTCTCAGGGCCAATCAATTTGCAGGGTCAAGCTGCTGTAATATTTCACAGACCAACTCTTGCTTCACTCATGGTGGGTCTGTGTTTGCATCAACCTGGATTTTTGTTCCAAGGCCTGGGGCTCAGCAGTGCTGGAGACAGAGGTAAAGAAAGCATTGAGAACCTCCACCTTTCCAGGTTTACCGGTGACTTGTGGAAATACGTTTTTTTTGGCCAGAAATGTAAGCAGAAGGATCCAGAAGTGAATTTAACATATGATTTGAGGGATTCTAAAGATCAGTCAATTCTTGTGGTTGTCTACAGAGCATTAAATCTTCTGTATGGAGGAAAACAGTCCTGGGGACCTATGCAGTGCATTTATAGTGAAATTAATGGAAGAGGGTAGGGAGACCTGAGCAGTAATGGCTACACTCAGAAAAATTTCTATTCACCAGACTCTCGCTGGAACCCTCTGAAAAGGAAGTAGGGTAACTCATAAGATCTTTCATATTAAGCTTTTGAAGAAGAATGGATGCCAGTGAATACTAGAACACTAATACTTAATCTAAAAGATCACTGGAAGCACGCAGCAGGCCTAGATACTCTTGGCACACCAGCTAAACCAAAGAGACAACGAATGATGCCTCGTAAGAGTTCAGTATCAGTATCCTGACATGCCCATCAAACCCTCTGTGCATTTGAGGATGTAAAAGAAACTAGGGAGAATAAATTGTTTTCAGCGTAGAACAAAGGATTTGGAGGGGGTTGTGGGAGTGAACACTCTGGTGCAGAACAAAGGATTTGGGGATGGGGGCACTGACTTGAAGCACATATGCCTTCTTTTATCAGAAACTTTCCTGAGACTACTACTGGAAAATAGATTTACTGTTGCTGGAATACTAGATTAGAACAGGAGTAAGGGGCATCTTAAGAATGGATGGACTAAGCAGATGTATACTTTCAGACATACGGTCTCATTGAATACTCTGAAAGAAGTCAAAAGAACTTCCCAGATGCTGCATCCAAAGGTCAGGAGTATTCTGGAAAGAATATTGCGTATGGACTGCAGTCATAGAATCATAGAATAATTAGGGATGGAAAGGACCTCAAGATCATCTAGTACCAACCCCCCTGACATGGGCAGGGACACCTCACACTAAACCATGCCACCAAAGGGTCTGTCCAACCCGGCCTTGAACACCACCAGCGATGGAGCATTCACGACTTCCTGGGCAACCCATTCCAGTGCCTCACCACCCTCACAGTCAAGAATTTCTTCCTCATATCCAGTATAAACTTCCCTGTTTAACTTTGAACCCACTACCCCTTTTCCTATCACTACAGTCCCTCGTGAAGAGTCCCTCCCCAGCATCCCTATAGGCCCCCTTCAGATATTGGAAGGCTGCTATGAGGTCTCCACGCAGCCTT
>JARCZZ010039622.1:0-37401 GCA_030323915.1 Brotogeris chrysoptera | reverse complement strand
ACCGTATCCTGGGCTGCATCAAAAGAAGTGTGACCAGCAGGTCGAGGGAGGTGATCCTGCCCCTCTACTCTGCTCTCATGAGACCTCACTTGGAGGACTGTGTACAGTTCTAGTGTCTTCAACATAAGAAGGACATGGAACTGTTAGAACAAGTCCAAAGGAGGGCCATGAGGATGATCAGGGGACTGGACCACCTCCTGTATGAAGATAGGCTGAGAGAGTTGGGGCTGTTGAGACTGGAGAAGAGAAGGCTGCGTGGAGATCTCATAGCAGCCTTCCAATATCTGAAGGGGGCCTGTAGGGATGTTGGGGAGGGATTCTTCATTAGGGACTGTAGTGATAGGACAAGGGATAATGGGCTCAAACTTAAACAGGGGAAGTTTCGATTGGATACGAGGAAGAAATTCCTTACTGTGCTGGTGGTGAGGCACTGGCATGGGTTGCCCAGGGAAGTTGTGAATGCTCCATCGCTGGTGGTGCTGAAGGCTGTGTTGGACAGAGCCTTGGATGACATGATTTTTTATGAGGTGTCCTTGCCCATGGCAGGGGGATTGGAACTAGATGATCTTAAGGTCCTTTCCAACCTTAACTCTTTTATGATTCTATGATTCTAAGGTGTGTACCTTCATTTGCACTTGTAATAAAAGCATGTTTTCAATGAAACGAATGTATTCTGTAAACAAGAAGAGTTGTGTACACGTGTCGTGGTTTAGGTCGTAAATTAAACTTCTCCTTCTCTTTCCCCTCCCCCCCCTCCGATTGGGGGGGTGGGGGGAATGGGGAGAAGAAGTGAATGAATGTAACTCCCATGGGCTGAGATAAGAACAGTCCAGTAACTGAAGTATAACAGAAATCACTACTGCTACAACCAATAATAATAATGACAAGGCAAATACAAGGGAAGACGATACAACCGCTCACCACTCGACCGACCCGAGAGAAAGAGAGAGCCACTTCCTGGTTCCTGCCCCCAGTATTTCACATCCTGGGCATGACGTGCTGCGGCATGGAATAGCTCGTTGGTCAGTTTGGGTCAGGCGTCCTGTGTCCCACCCTCCTCTGCTCCCCCCTCCTCCCCAGCAGAGTATGAGACCCAGAAAGTCCCTGGCCAGACCAGAACGTCACCAAGCAGCAACTGAAAGCACTGGTGTCATCAGCGCTGCTCCAGTTACCAAGGAGAAAAATGACTGCTGCTGCTGAGCCCATGACAACGCAAATAAAGGCACATAGATGTCAATATTTTTTCAAACCTTCCCGATGCTATAATTAATAGTTGAGAGAAATTTTTATTAGCATAAGTGTTTCCATACTCAGTGAGTCAGAATTATTGTTAGCAAATAAGAAAAGAGGTGATTATTTTAATACAATTTGTGATTCAAAAGAATTAAATGGATAATAGTTAAACATCAGTGAAGAGTGGGATTGTTACAAATATATCTCATTTTTCTTTTCCATTTTTTTCAATATTTCTCTCAGTTAATACAAGATTTTTTTCCCTGACTCATTATCCTGACATTGGATTTTAAAAGGTAACACTCAGCTGACACTGAATTGAAGCTGAATGCTCTCAATAAACTGTCTTTGTCAGGTAGTTGTCTGAATAACTATGTAGAAATTTCACCTACCTCTTTGATGAGCACTTTATTTAAATAATTTAACGTAGCCCTGTACCTTAAAAGTATATAAAGATATAAGGAACAGAAAGCTTAGGCTGGTTCAAACACAAGCTAAGGGCAATATTATTGCATTCCTTACGGCATAATATAACACTGATGAACTTTAAGCATGCTAGCGAAAACTAAAAACTTCCATATCATTTAGAGAGCTCTTATAGGAATATGTTAGTTTCTTTGAAGAAACATATTTTCTGCTATTCTGACACTACGTACGTATGTCAAGGACATTGAAGAGTCATCGAGTACCATAAATAAAAACTTTGGCATTCAGAAGTGCTTTCCAAAATCCATCAACACAGGAAAAATATTGTAAGCTACTTTTTTCTTCTCCAATATGTACAAAACCGTATTTAAAAGTTACCCAGGAATTACCTAATTAAATAAAGACTAAATACATAGCATTTTTTTCATGGCATTCATGGGGGTAATTCAGATCATTTCTTTAGGATGCACCTAGTTATAAGAACTCCAAGAATTCCTTCGAAGGAAGAGAAAGAAGCAACTTCGACTGGCTTGTGATAATCACTGGAGAAATTAGCCTTCATGTTAAAAAAAAATAAAAATAATTCCTATTGTATTATCCATTAAATAGTTACTATGTATTTTATAACTCATCTTTTTTACCACGAAATCACTGATAAAATAGAATAGACATGACAATGGCCCTTTTACATATATTAAAGATAATGAACTGTGAACACAAATATTTTTCTTGTAGTTTAACTCTATCCCTAGGTCTTGTTTAGCAGCCTTAGCATATACCCTAATTTATTATTTTTCTGATGATAGCCATGTTTGCAGTGCTCTCCTGCCACCATACAGAGAGAAAACTATACCTTATTATACCTTGATATTGTTCTGACATTACATTATTGACTTCCAAATGAATTTTCATAGCCTGTAATTCAATCACCCTGCAGTGCCATTTGGACAGTTTTTACAAGCTAAATGGAATTGGAGCAAAGCTGAAAGTAAAAATGCATTAAACTGCCTGTTCCAGAGTTCAAAGATTCCGGGTTGAGAGAAACAAAACGCAAAAGAGAAATCACAACTAGTGTATTAATATAGGAAAATATAAAGATAATAAAAGATACAGTGAAGGATATTTCTGAGGTGTGGTTATCTTTCCAACCCCAAAGGCCACGTGATGACAATCAGGAAACCAGCTCTGAGAAGCATCATCACAGTGCGAGGTGGCAGGCTCAACCTTAGTGGGCGTCCCTGCAGAGGCAACATTGACCTTGGTGGTATGAGGTTCTGCCTTCTCTCATCTCATGAGGCTCGGCTCTTATACTAGCGAAAACGTACAGTCTTTTTGACATAGGGAGCCAGCTTACATCGGAAGGAGTGGCCAGCTATGCAGAAATGGTCTCTGGGGGTTGGGGACTTTTCAGGGATTTCCAAAAGGGGACTTTTGGGGGAGGAGCCAAGGTGGGACTTTTTGGGGAGGAGCCACCATGGACCATTACCTCATGTGTCCCTCAATATCCAATCTTTGTGATTGGTAGCATGAGTATAAGAACAGGGCAGCCCTTTTTCTGTCATATATGCAATCCAAACCTGTAAGTAAAATTGGCTTTACATCCAAGAGTGTCTTCATAAGTCTAACATTTGTTTTAGAGTGAGGTGCAGTGAAAATAGTTTAACCGTTAAGATACAACATAATACATAGGTCCTGCAAATGCATTTTCCTTTACTTTGGGTTTAATTCTTTATAGAAAAATAGTCCTAAGCATTTCTTCACTATGAGTGTTGTGAGGCATTGGAACATGTTGCCCAGAGAACATGTAGCTGCCCCATCCCTGGAAATGTTCAAGGCGGGTTGGTTAGGGCTGGTTCAAGGGGTTGGATGGAGCAACCTGGTCTAATAGAAGGTGTTCCTACCCATGGCAGGGGAGTTGGAACTAGATGATCCTTAAGGTCCCTTCCAACTTAAGCCGTTCTAGGATTCTACCCAAATTTAGACATTGCTCAAACAGTATTTCATGACCTAGAAATACTATTAAGTGCTACTACATAATATTTCCTTCCACGACTCAAATATTTTTTATCTAGGAAATACATTCAAAAAATGCATCGTGTATATATAGGGTATAAGCCCCAGTATACTCACTTCTTGTACCTGCTAGGGAGAAAAATGGTAAATGCAGTATCCTTGAAAACTGTACTGATCATAGTCAGATGTTTCATGGATAAAGACATTTTTTTATGATTTTTGGGATTAAATTAGTTGATATAAGGCCTTAAAATGATAATGCATTTTGAATTTAAGTTGGTATATATTATAATACATTAAATGTCAAATTAAAAGCAAATGTTAGCTGTTCAGGATATTTTTCATTTCCATTTATTTTTCTGGAAAATTCTGAAGTTTTCAAGGTTCATTCCAAAACAAATTAAAAGAAAACATCTATTGCCAAACCTCCTATTAAAATGGAACTTCCATTCTAACTTTCTATGATGTTAAAAAGAAAGATAATAGCAAAGACAAGAATTACTTATAGAACTGACATGATCAGTACAAAGGGAGAACACTTTCACCAGGAATGTGTATGAATAAATGGTATAAAATTCCATAGATATAAAATTTTTATTACATCTGAAAGTTATCAACAGCATATTCATTTTAGTGAAGAATTGTGTATGTTCAAATGCATAATTCGCTCATTTAATTGCCTGTATTTCCCTTTAGACATTTGTTTATTTAGAGTATTTCCACTGTCTCAGGGAATATAGCACTGATCCTATGCTTATTGCTTTCTCATATTATACCCTGCTTTGGTATGGTCTCCCAAGGGGACAAGAAAGATGGCTTTGATGTCAGCTTCAGTGATTCCACAGTATCAAGAGCAAGAAAAATTAATGATAACAGTGAAAGAAACTGCAACGCACAGTTTTAGGGACCTGAATTTCATATTCTGTAAGCACATGCCTTACAGGATCACTTTTCTGAATTCCACTGCTAGCTTAAATATGAACTTGATAGTTTATTTCTTTTATGTAGCAAGAAATATAACCTTTTATGCTGGTTCTGTTGCTAATGGGTAGCCTTTGAGCAACTGACAACCTAATGGGAGATATGTGCAGTTTGTGATTTACAGCTTAACTAGATGAAATGTTGAGAAGAGTGCTTACTAGGATTTAAAGAATTAAAAATTAATTAAAAAAAAAAAATATCTGGTAAGTTGGCATCATATTCTTAAGATACTAAACTGGTGAAGCTTTTTCCCCAAAATTCAACTAAATGGAATCAGAGAGTTCCAAAGTAAAACAAAACCAAACCAAACAAAAAAACACAACAAAACCAAACAATATGGTATAAGAATAAAATGGTTTCACAGAAGACATTATTATAAAAAAAACCAAACAAACAAACAACAAAAAAAACCAAAGCAAAACAAAAACCTCACTAAAGTAAAAAACTAAACAACCAAATAAACAAAGAGAACTAACTGGTTAAAAAATAAAATGAAACAGAATAAACCATTTGTCGTGGTTTAAGCCACATAAGGCCCAAAAATCAAAACCACAGTGCTGCACCAGCTACCAAGAAGGAGAAAAATGACTGCTGCTGCTGAACCCAGGACACCATTAATATAAAAGGATGAGTGATGATTTCATTTTAAACATGGTCAGAAATTCTGGGAGGTTTCAGTCAGTATCTCAGCCAACTGGTATTTGCTATTCAGTCAATAGCCATGTTAGAAGCTGTAAAAAGCGCTACTATGTTAACTACATGTTAACTGCTACTATGTTAACTGCATAGTTAACACTGTTAACTACATAGTGTTTAACACTACTACTGCTACTAGGGGAAGGTAAATACCATGCAGCCCTGTATCTGTTGGAGTTCATTCAATATGTGAGATTTGTCTTGTGGCAGATACTCTAACATGTGATACCCTGTTTGAAAGCAAGTTACATACATAGAATGCAGTTTTGAATATAAAGCATATATGAGCAAAGCTCAAAGCAAAGAGGAAGTTTAAAACACCACCAAAATCTGAAAATTGACCGTACTTAGATGCCTGGCCAGGTCCTGATTTCCACTGTCAAACAAGATGTGGGTACAGTTTCCAGCCCACGCTGGCATTTTACATACCTGCAGTGTAGTTCTTCTTGGTCTCTATTTGCTTCCAGTAAAACCTATTAGAAAGAGTTCAATTTAGTTGCTTGTTATCAGTGCTTGCCAGTGCTTTAACTGCTTGACATACAGACATATGGGAAAATGGCATTTCTAATTTAATGTCTTTTTGCCTGCTTTGTGAAAGAACTCTCCAGGTCTTACTGAACACATTAGCATTGAGGCAACATATTTGGCATTTATCTTGCTTGATGATGAACAATGGGAAAGAGCTCTGTCTGGTTTGTTTTTGTTTTTGTTTTTGTTTTTTATGAAATCCTACAGAGCAAAATCTGAATAGAAAATAATGCGGTTGCAGAGCTTTCAAAGAGAAGTAAACAAAATATGAAGAAAGACTTTCTAACTGTCTTTGAAAGTCTTTGAAGAAGAGTATTACTGTTGTCTTGAAAAGTCTAAGGAAGAACAAAGATGCTTTTATAGTTTCATTTAATTGTAAATTCATCAAGACAGTGGTGTAGAATGATATCTGTAATCTGTTAATTCATTTAACTCAGAACCCCAAACAGTACAAAACAGTGAAAAAAAAAAGCCAGATTCACTAACAGCATGGTGACAGCAAATAGTGGAAGTTATAAACTTTTAGTTCCTATAGTGCTGCTCTTTCACAGCAAAAATGAGTTGTTCTATTTGAAGTTGATAGAATGACAGAATCACAGAATAACTTGTGTTGGAAAGGACACCAAGAGGTCACCCAGTCCAACTCCCTCCTTTAATTCAAAGCTGGGCTAAACTGATCAGAAAGCTCAGAAACACATCAAGATGTCTGAAACATCTCCAAGGATAGAAATCCCACTGCTTCTTTCAGCACCTATTCCAGTGTTTGTCCCCCATCATGGTACAAAAGAAAAACTGTAGTACCCAATCTGGACTTCCCAGGTTCAATGTTGTGGCTATTGTCTCATGTCCATTCAGTCTGCATTTTCAAAAGGAGACTGAGTTCATCCTCTCTGTATCTGATCACACAGTTACAGACAGCAGTAAAATTACCCTTTCACCTTCTCTTGTCCTGTTGAACAGAGAATTTGTCTCAGCCATTCTGAGTACATACTGTGCTTCAACCCCCAGCAATCCTGGTGGGCCTGTGCTGGACTCGTTCCTATATGTCAATATCTTTTTTGTTCTGGGGAGCCTTACACTGGATACAACACCAAATAGAGAAGGATGTTTTCTCTGGGTGAGCTGCCCAAAAGGCTTGTTAATGCAGCTCAGGATGTGACTGGCTGCCTTTGTTTCAAGGACACACCGCTGTTGGCAGATGTTAGAAGATGAGACAATCTACTCACAGAATAGGAAATTTAGGGACCAATATTTTATATCTTCTATACAAAAAGCTCACTTGCAAGTTAGTATTTCTCCTCAAAAAAAAGCTTATGTAATAAAACCTTAAGCAAATAATAATTAAATAACATTAATTGAACAATATCAAATTACTAAGAATGCATGAAAATTATTCTTCCTCCTATTGATGTCAGGCCAACCCTCAGAATGCTGGTAACATAAATGAAGTCTAAGGATTTAAATGAAGCTTAAGACCATATTAAGATGAGTATTAATATTAGTTTTTGTGCACTTGCTGAAGATTTTCACACTGGGAATAAATAAAGCTTTATCTGCTTCTTCAGTTCTAGTTTTCAGAACTACAAGCAGGAGCATATCACGCCCTGTACATAAGAAGGAAGTCTTTGCAGGGAGATTTCTGGTCTCTGGCTAGAAATATGTACCATATGTATACATACACAAGTTGTGTTTGTTTAATCAGCCTTAAATCTTTAAAAAGGAAGGCAAACCTAAGCAACAAATTCCAAACAGTAATGTGTGCAGACGTCCAGAATCCACAAAGGGATTTGAAGATTAGATAGTTTAAAATGATTATGGTTTTGAATGCCATTGCACTTATACTCTGATCTAATTTTTTGCTTCAGACAACAGAAATTCTTTAAAGTTTTACTGAGATTTTTAGCATCAGCTCTCCAAG
This sequence comes from Brotogeris chrysoptera, assembly GCA_030323915.1. Classification (NCBI taxonomy): domain Eukaryota; kingdom Metazoa; phylum Chordata; class Aves; order Psittaciformes; family Psittacidae; genus Brotogeris; species Brotogeris chrysoptera. The sequence goes on along the minus strand of JARCZZ010039622.1, from coordinate 29,606 downwards.
AAAAAGCATTGATTTTTTTTTTCTTTTTTCCAGACATGAATTCATTAAGTTCACTACAGAATGATGAGAAAAGTGCAGTTGGCCATAAAGGAATTATTTTTAAAGTTTGCCTACAGTTGCAGAATAGAATCACATTAAGTCAGGAACAGTAAGTGTAACAATAACAGAATAATAATTTTGTACCCAAGAGAGGAAAAGTGCTCTAAACTTTTTTTACAGATGGAAATCTTCCTGGATATTTTGGCTGTGTTCACACAACTGGAGCTCAGATCCCTAGCGAAGATGAATCCCACAGACACAGTTCATGCTATTTCCAGCACTTTGTTGGGTAACTTTTAAAGTAACAAATAATAATGTCCAAAAATGCCAAAATGTTAATCTTTTTTTAAAATTTATACACCTTAACTTTAAGTCAACTTTACTTTAGCACAAAAGTCACCAGCATTTCATGAGTTCTTACAACTATACTGATGCTGCTTTTAAAACAAGCAGAAACTTTTGTAAAATTAAACTGATACACACTCAATATTGTCAGAAGCTATTTTGTGTTAAATGGAGGCTTTTGAATAAAGATTAACATTTTTCTCTAAAATGGTCCACAAAGACTAATTTTTATGTAGTAAAGATGATTTCTTGCAAAAACTGGGCTCTACCATGTGAGTGTTTTCATCCAGCCTTCAACATCTAATCAGTGAAGATGAAAGGCATTTCTAAAAAATGTCCCTTCTGCTCTGTGTATTTCTAGGAAGTATACATCGGCAGTTATCCTGTTGAATAAATAGCTGGTGTGTAGGCTATCTCGGCCCAATGGTTGTTGATTCTAAATAATGGAAAAGAAGAATTAAGATAACAAAACTGCTTCATTTCCAAATGTGTGGATCATCTATATCTTCCCAGAGTTGTTTGTCTATGTCCCTTCTACTAGCTTCAAATAAAACTATTTATCAGTAGAAGAAGTAAGCTGGAAAATATAGTCTTAGGTTTGTGTGGTATGATTTATTTGGGATTTTGTTTGGGGTTTTGTTTTGTTTGTTGGTTGGTTGGTTAATCTCATTTGTTTTGTCCTAAGACAAAGTCTGAAGACTTTTGGGGATTTTGAAAGCATCATCAGTCCCAGCCCAGACACTGAGCCATGTTTTAGCTTAGCAAAACAGAACAAAATCTAGACATATGATTCTTTAGTCTTTATGATTACCCTCTAATCCTTACAACTTAAATGCAGATAAAGTGTGAAAATGAAGAGAAGAGACATAACATGCCAGAAAAGGCTGATATTAATTAGAATGACTTTTTTTTCTTTTTTAATTCTCATGGTCTTCATAAGTAAAGATACAGTTTAAGTATGAGGTAAAATGAATGCAGATCCAATTACAGTAAGTGAACAGGAGTCGCTTGATTAAAGAGCTAAAAAACGTTCTTGATAGACTGCATTGAGTTGTTTGAAAAAGTGGTTGGAGAAAACCTATGTAGCACATGGGGCATAGAGAAATATTAAGAGCTTTCCTTTATTCATATCGAGCACTATCAGAGGAATATTCTGGAGATGTCACAGAACAGGCTGGAGTTTTCACTCAGAGATAGGACAGATTAGGGACATTGATATAGACCAGTGAAATGACCTATAATTCTTTAGTCCAACATATATCTTTTATTTTATTTATTGTTTACTGATGTCAGTTACTTGACCCTGACACTCAAAGCAAAAAACCCTCACATTGCAGATACATTTTCATGATACAGAAACATCTTTAAAGTCCAGAAAAATTTCCTTACCTTCCATCCCCCTGCTGCAACAAGATGATGCATATTGAAACTATCATACTGCATGGCTTTAACATCTTGGAGTTGTGAGTGATAGTAGTTACTTAAAGCACAGGGTTTGACTCCCAATGTAACTTTTGTGGTGTGCTTCACAGCTTTTGCTTCTCATCATCAATGTAGCATTGATTTAAACTCACAGGTAAAAATGTGTTCTCTTGCACGGTTTATAGTAGTGTACTATGGTTTTTAAAAGGCATGTATATACCAGAAAGAATAATAATAATGTTGATGCTTAAGATTTTTCATAACAACTTCAACACCTACAGATATTATCAAAAGCCCAGGAATCCCAGTCAGGGACTAGAATCTCATTGTACTAATTTCTGACTGTAGTCCTACTCTGCAAATCCATGCTTTATTTTAAGGAAAAAAAAAACAAACAACCCAAATCCTTGAGGATAACTCCTTATTTATATATTATCTAATAATAAAAATTTAATATTTATATCAAATATAAAGTTTATTTTAAATCAACATTTAATCATATGCAATGCCTGCTATATAATGAGTATGATATCTAATGTCTTCATTATTTGAAGCCTTTATACCAGCATTTGGAAATTTACAATGGAACACGAAGTCTGCATTCTGTACGCATCTAATACAATAATTTTTTATGAAAGAATGCCACAGGTTACATAGAAATAGAAAGGAGTTCCCACTCTTTGCCAGCATATTGCAGTCTTCTCCAGTATTCTTTGTTTATTAAGTTTTTTGGGGTGTTTTTTTTTTCTTCTTTATTTTTTTTTTTTAATTATTTATTTATTTAGGAAACGAAATCTACTGAAAAACACCTGGAATGCAAGAAATGTTGCACTAGTTTCTCTGCAAGAAATCCTAAGGACAACAGGATGACTATGAAAAAAGAGGTACAAGAGTATGCACGAATTATATTATAGTTTAAATTTATCTTATTAATAAGGGATGACAGAGCATATTATGCTATTAGGTGAAGTTTGAGACCTTTATTGTATGATTTGGCTTCCTATGAATCCATATTGGAAAACCAAAATACTTAGTGACAACATTTTTTCATTTTTTACTGTGTCTTTGGAAGATATAGATCAAAGAAAACTGGATTGTAATTTATTGTGTTTGACATCTTAACAAAAATTTTGAATATTTACATTATTTAATTACCTTCTATGCTCCACTAGTGTTTTATCCACCAAAATTAGCAAGTCATATGTCAAAGTAAACAGAAAGTATAAAAAGTTAAATAGGAAAATTTAGACATGACATTAATAAATAGTTGAATGTATTAGAAAGCAAAGTCAGTTAACCTGCTCCAGTTTATGTTTTGTCAGCATGTCCATTTTCAGGGGATTATAACATAGAAATAAAATGCTGTCAGGCAGCTTTCAAACCACTCAGATAAGGAACACTTGGATTTTGCTTTACTGGCGATTAAAAATGTTGATCTGCAAAAAGATTTCATTTGTCAAAACAAATTTACACAAAGAATTCTTTTTTTCCTGTGCAACTGTAAAATTAAGTATTATGCTTTTTAAGAAAACAGTTAAACTCAAATAGGAATATATTTTGAGAATTTAAAGTAAAAGACTTAAATTGCTTACCCACAAAATATTGTCTTTTTATTGGTTTTGTATGCTCACATCAAGGAATAATATATTGAGGAAAATATAACTCAATAAACAAGAATGCAAGAGTCACTGCTAGGCTCTTTTTATTTTCTGGAAACTATAGCTTTGCAAGGTGTTTTACAGACAGAAACAAGTCAAGGTTCCTGACCTGAAGAAGTCTCAGTAATTGTTAATCTTTATATAACAGTCACTGATCAGAAGACAGAAAGACCGGAAGAAAAAATTTTATAAAAGTGAAATGCTGAGTTAACAGCATGGTGTGGGCACTTCTTTTCATTATTTTGTATTTGCTTGTTTTTATTATATCTTGTATTACAGAGCAAGCTTTAAGGCAATTGTAGTTTTTATTAAGAAAATACTCCTGGGGAAGTTTATTTGAAATTGTTCTCACAAAACAGGAGCTTAAACTTTAAAGTTTTTACACAGTTTTCACTCATAAAGTTCAGGTCTCTGAAGACTATGCAAATTCTTACATTTCGGATAGACAGGAACTGCATTCTGTAAGTATTTATGCAGATCTTTGGAGTCCTTTAACTAGGCAACCAAAGTAAAATGACATTTGATTAGTTTGTAAGTGTAATTACTTTGTGGGATGGCAAGAAGAAGACCTCTATTTGAAAACTATTTGATGAGTTTGTAGGACAACAGATAGTTTCTTAGCGAGTTCCAAAGTGTATAAATTCAGGCACATTATAAAACTTTAAAATTTTAAGCATGAACAGTCCCTTTACACCACTACAATCTCAAAATATATTTGTATATCCCTTTATGGCCTGTTAGCTTATTCCTTCATGTGAGATCAATACAATTTTCACTGATGACAGCAGAAGTTGTTAATGGATTTTAATCTGGAGGGATGGGACCTCTAACATCAGCAGGGGACTTATCCACAGCTTCTTCAGTGACAAGGAATTGTTTTCTTCCATCCCCACACTTTGTTCTGTGAGCAAAGAAAACCATGTGAAATACATTCAACTTCTCTTTTAACATGCTGTGTCAGCTAAACTATATAACTCAGGTCAGTATATGCTGAAATTATGTTCCTGCTAACAATATCCCTTTTTCTTTAATTTCTTTAAATTCAGGTCTTATTTCACCAGTCAATCTCACCTTTATGCTTGGCAAAATCTTGGAGTAGGTTCTTCTGGAAAACACGATAAGGCAAATGAAAAACAACAAAGAGGTTGATGACAGCCAGCATGGCTTCACTAAGGGGAAATCCTGCCTGACCAATCTGGTGGCCTTTTATGATGGGGCTACGGAATTGATGGGCAGGGGCAGAGCAGTTGACATCATCTACCTGGACTTGTGCAAAGTATTCAACACTGCCCCACATGACATCCTTGTCTCTAAGTTGGAGAGACATCAATTTGATAGGTGGACCACTCAACGGATAAAGAACTGGCTGGATGGCTGCACGCAAAGAGTTGTTCTCAATGGCTCAATGTTCAGTTCAAAAACAATAAAAAGTGGTGTCCCCCATGGTGCTGGGACTGGTCTTGGGACCGGTCTTGTTCAACATCTTTGTCAGTGCCATGGACAGTGGGATTGAGTGCACACTCAGCAAGTTTTCCAATGACACCAAGCTGTGTGGTTTGGTTGATAGGCTGGAAGGAAGGGATGCCATCCAGAGGGACCTTGACAGGCTTGTGAGGTGGGCTGATGACAACCTGATGAAGCTTAACCATGACAAGTGTGAGGTCCTACGCCTGGGTGGGAGCAAGCCCAGGCACAGTTAGAGGTTGGGCAGAGAAGAGATTGAGAGCAGCCCTGAGGAGAAGGACTTGGGGGTGTTGGTCGATGAGGAAATGAACATGAGCCATCAGTGTGCGCTTGCAGCCCAGAAAGCCAACCATATCCTGGGATGCATCAAAAGAAGCATGACCAGCAGGTCGAAGGAGGTGATCCTGCCCTTGTGATCTCTGCTCTTGTGAGACCTCACTTGGAGGATTGTGTACAGTTGTGGTGTCCTCACCATAAAAAGGACATGGAACTATTGGAACAAGTCCAGAGGAGGGCCACAAGGTTGACTGGGAGACTGAAGCACCTCCTGTATGAAGATGGGCTGAGACAGCTGGTGTTGCTCAGCCTAGAGACGAGAAGGCTGTGTGGAGACCTCATAGCAGCCTTCCAGTATCTGAAGGGGGCCTGTAGGGATGCTGGGGAGGGACTCTTCATTAGGTACTGTAGTGATAGGACAGGGGGTAGTGGGTTCAAACTTAAGCAGCGGAAGTTTAGATTAGATATAAGGGAAAAGTTCTTTATTGTGATGATAGTGAGGCACGGGAATGTGTTGCCCGGGGAAGTTGTGAATGCTCTATCCCTGGCAGTGTTGAAGGCTGTGTTGGACATATTCTTGGGTGTCATGGTTTAGTGTGAGGTGTCCCTGCCCATGGCAGGGGGATTGGAACTAGATATCTTAAGCTCCTTTCCAACCCTATTCTATGATTTTATCATTCTGTGTCTTCTAAACAAATGGTGTTTTCAGTAGTTGGAAAGATAGAATTAGGGAGAGGGAAGTTTTTTAACAGATTGAGGACAATTAGTCTTGATGGCATAAAAAGTGAGGACAAGCAAATATTATTTTCAGGCTTATTAAATTCTTTGTCTGTCTAGAAGTATTAGAGGAAACAAATACATTAGAACAATTGTTTGGCATAATGATCTTATGATTTTGATGGTTTCTGGCTGTACTGCTCTATTGCTTATTGCACTTACTGCTAAAATTCCATAGTCCTAATGTGGGATTATATGAAGTGGTTGTAGCAGAAGGAAAAAGCAATAAATAACAAGAAGCAAACTGTGCGCAGTAAGAAATTGTCCCATGTATTCGGCTTCTTACCTATTTGTTTAAACTCTATTTTTAATGTCTTTTGAAACAAGAATTGTTCATATTGTTAATAGAATCCTAGACTGCTAGGATTATTTGTGTTGGAAGGGCCATTTAGTTCAAACCCCATGACATGGGGGGGTTGGAGCACCTTTCACTAGACCAGGTTACTTGTAGCCCCAACCAACCAGCCTTGAACACTTCCAGGTATAGGGTAGCCACATCTTGCCTGGGGAACCTCCACCAGAGTCTCACCAACCTCTCAGTAAAGAACTTCCTCCCAATAACTAATCTAAATCCACTGCCTTCCAATTTAAGGCCATTGCCCCTTGTCCTATCACTATATAAGCTTGTAAGAAGTCCCTCTCTAAATTTCTTGTAGGCCCCCTTTGGGCAGTGGAAGGCTGCTATAATGTCTTCCTAGAGCCTTCTCTCCTCCAGGCTGAACATCCCCAGCACTTTCAGCCTGTCTCCTGTCTTAAGAGACATGCTCCAGCCCTCTGATTGTCTGTATGGCCCTCCTCTGGACTTGCTCCCGCAGCTCTTTGTCCTTCTTATGTTGCGGGTCCCAGAGTTCAACACAGTACTCCAGGTGGGGTCTCATGAAAGTGGACTAGAGGGATAAGAATTACCTCCTTTGACCTGCTGGTCATGATTCTCTTGGTGCAGCTCAGTATACGGTTAGCTTTCTGGGCTGCAAGCGCACACTGAAGCCTGCTCATGCTCAGTTTCTCATCAACCAACAGCCCCAAGTTCTTCCCCCCAGGCTACTCTGAATCACTTCTCCATCCAGCCTGTAGCTGTGCCTGGGATTGCCCTGACCCAGGGGCAGGACTTTACACTTGGCCTTGTTGAACTTCATGTACCAGCCCACCCCTCAAGTATGTCAAGGTCTCTGGATTCCATCCTTTCCCTCCAGCCTGTCAACCATGCCACACAGTGTGGTGTCATCAGCAAACATGCTGAGGGTGCACTAAATGCCACTGCCATGTCACTGAGAAAGATGTTGAACAGCTCCAGTCCTAATACCCTTGTGGAGCGCCACTTGTCACTGATCTTCACTTCGACATTAAACTGTTTATCACACCTCTCTGAGTGCGGCCATTCAGCCAGTTCCTTATTCACAGCATGGTGCATTCATCAAATCCATACCTCTGAAGTTTAGGGACAAAGACGTTATGTGGGACACTGTCATATGCTGTGGAGAAGTCCAGGTAGATGAAATGAGTCACTGTTCTGTTATCACTTCTTTAATTAGTTCAGTAAAGAACAATATGCTCTAACAGTTGACATTAACTGTCCATTAGGAAGCAAAACTGAAAGAAGCAGGAAATAATGTGTGGATTTCTGAAAAATAATGGAATTCTTTATTCCAGCAGAAAAGTCAGTAATTAAAAAACTAACAGAATGATAGAGCAAAATAAAACTGTTGAGGAATAAAATGAAATTGTTCTTTTATTGTGCTTTGCTTCATTGTTTTTTTTTGTTTTTTTTTTTTTTTTTCCTTAGACATGATTGAGCTTCTGGCTAACAAGCAGCTATAGTATTCCATGTATTTTAATAGGCAGATTGCTTGTGGAAGAGATTTGGGTTTGAATCTGTTCCTTCATTTTTTTGTGAAATTCACATTTTCTTTATGTACATTTACTGTGGAAGGAATAAAATATCATTTGTCTTTTTTTGCCTTTACTAAGATTAGTGAAGACCCTCTTCAAGGTTTTCTTTGAAGCACATTTTCTTTGGAATAGGTTGCTGAAGAACGTCACTTATCTTCTGTAAAAGTCTAAGTCTCTGACTGAAGTACTAAATGGTTTTCCTAAGGAGGAACATAGATGATCTTGACATTTGCCTATATCATGGTCTTCTACAAATGAATGAACTATTATAACATCTTCCACCTAGTAAATGACAAGCTGACATTTTGTTTTAGATAAGTGCAAACACTTATCCTCTAATAACCACTTAGGTATAGACCCGTTTGTTTTAAAAATCTTATTGTTTCATGTAGTTAACTTAATCTTAGACATTTCATTTAGAAAGAAATAACTTCTGAGCACTGCCTGATTTGGAAATAGTAAAAGAAAGAGATCCACTAAAGCTTTTCCTCCTTAGAGTCCCAGTAAAGAAGCAGGTAAGACAGTAAGTAGAAATTAATTCTCTATTTTTAAATAAAGTTCTCCCTTACTTTTGGTATATGTTTGCCATTCCACTATGCTGTAAAATATATTTTCTGGTCAGGGATCAATTTTTCCTTCTAACTCAATCTTATTTTAACATTTCATTCCTAAATATCTTATTCTTGCTTCTAGGCAGGATATTTCAGATAAAGCAGATTTTCAAATTTCTTGCCATAAAGGCTAATAAATATATACATATAAAAAAATGGAATGAATTTTTTTAAACTAATATAGTACAACTGCATTGTTTTGGGCATCATATAATAAATTAGAGACAAAATGGGACTAAAGTCACATAACCAAATAAAAAACTATATATTACATGGGGGAACTATTTTATTTTTCAATATAGAAGCTAAGAGAGGGTGTGTGCTTATTCAGCTACTTTGGTAAGGCACAGCAGGCATCTGTTTCCCGCCATAGACAGACCCACTGCCTACCAGCTTGGAGTATGGGCAAGGAAATCTCACCTCTGCCTCTGCACTGACACTTTTCCTGGACAATACCCAATACTATGTTTTAGGGTCCTGGGTTGTTTTAATAGCTTTCCTGTGTTTAAAATACAAAGGTTTCACTTAACCTATTTGAAATGATGGTGAGAAAGACACAATCACAGAAATTCATGTGCTACTTGTGAAAGTGAGTTGCGCAGAAGCTGCGCAGATCACTAGAAATGAAGAACAATTTTTAACTAATACTCCAAGTTCATGTCTTTGTGTTGATGTACTGGGGCCTTTGGGCTGTAACGGCTGATATGCAAACTTTTTAGATAGGTTTGTGTGTTTGGAAGAAAACACACCAAAATCTGCTTCTTAGCTGAAAACTCTCAAAATGAGCCCCTTTTTTTTTTTTTTTCCAGGAAAGGTCTCAAACAGTTAATGAGAGCGGCAGGGTAAGTGGCAGTTTGTGAAAATCAGACTATCAGATGAGAGTTCATGGAGGCCATCCATGCACAATGAAGAAACTCCCTCCTTCTGGGCTCTTTGAAGGAACTGATGAAGGTAAGCACATCTTTCTTTGGCTATTTTTGAGGCTGAAAATAAGATTGAGCCTGGGAAATGCAGGGAAAAGGGATCATGAGCAAATCTGAGCAGCAACAATTACTTTGCATCTCTAAAAATCTGTTCATTGTGAATACTCCTGCATATGTGCTTTAGTGTATTTAAATAGCAATCAATTACTTATAACTGCAGTGTGTATAGTAAAAAAATGCTGATTTTGTTGAAACATCTACGTTGCCACCATGAAAGAACATGTTAATTTCTTATCAAATTCAATGATATTGCAGGTTACCATCCCCAGAGTCATGGCTTTCTACAGTGTCCAAGCATATTTTGACCCATTCGTTTTTGTTGCTTTCTCTGATAATTGATTTAAAGTATAAGACCAGGACAGATGGCAGGCCTTTGAACAGAAGAGCAGTGCAAGGATGACAGACTGCAAAAGTAGAAAACATTATCAATTTATATAAACCACTGCAGAATAACACATTTCTTCTGCTTTCCCATTTATCGTGGCAGCATATGAGTCAGGGAACTACTTAAAATAACATTTTTTAAAAGAATTTATGCAGGGTATCTGCTGCACCAGACCCATATAATAGAGCATTGGTTCTAGAATTGCTGCCTGACCATAGTACAGACATACAATCTGGCTTAAAAAAAAAAAATAAATACACAAGTATATACACATACTGGAAATTCTAGCATTCTGAGTGCAATAATCTCTTCCCCAGAGAAGCACAGTCTACCTGTGTCCTAGTGAGCTAAACAGGGTCAAGATCAGGACTTGTCCTGGCAGTGACGTGTAGGAAATGTCCAGGTGAGGTTGTGGTGAGTAGGAGTGACAAAGCATATAGCCAGGCATGGTCACAGATGCAAAACAATTTAGCCAGGTATCAAGGGAGTGAACCTTAAATCAAATTTAATCCAAGTACTGTCTCTGAATTTAATTATAAGGGGAGACTGTGAGCTTGCAGCTCAACACACTGCATCTCTTATTGTCTCATAAACTAAGAACAGTACAAAGTGCAGACTGTTAAAACAAACTGCTCTCATACTGGCCTGCAGCACAGCCGGCAAAGACATGTGTCTTGCCCTGAATTTCATGTTGGGATTTGAGTCATGCAGAATATGTCAACTTTTTGTAATAACTGCATAAAGAGCTTTTGAAGTACACAATTATTGTGAACTTGGCCATTATCACCAACAAATTGCTTTTAAGTTATTAACACATTTCAATATTTTTAACACAGAAGGGGCTGGAGTCTAGGATTTTTACTTTTTTTTAAACCTTTAATCACTTTGCAATAGAGTCAATAATCCAGATGAAAACATAGTGCTATTGCCAGTAAAATGAATGTATTTCAGCATCCCTCAAAATCTAGTTATGCAGGAACACAAAGGAGAATCTAGACTTTGGTTCCCAGCTACTAGAAGCACACAGAGTTCTCGGGTAAGTATTAAGAGTTATGGATTCAGTTTCCAGATGTAACCCAATCTGCATTATGGCTTTTGTCAAGATATGTGACAGGAAGAAACCTACAGGATCACTGAGTCTTCCCTTCTATCAATAGATTGCCACAGACACGAGGTAATTTTTAAATGTATGAGATTCCTTTTTAAAACTGTTTAGTTTTTTTGGGGGGCAAGGATAATTACAAGCTTGTACAATCACCCAGCAGAAAACAGATTTCATTGCATCAATTTGTATTAATGCAAATAAAAAAGACCTTCTTCAGCCCTACTGTAGTTCTACTGATAGAACTATTGTCTTTGGGAAACTGTATTATTTTCTTCTTCTGAGAGCAAAGCTGTTATTTCCAGTTTTATAAACAAACAAATAAATGAACAAACAAGCCAACTCTGCCTCCTAACTGTCTTTGTGAGTTCTTATTTTGCAGGTTAGCACTGTAAGGTTTTATTTCTTTATTTCCAATGGGAAAGTCATCTAAAATAATCAACACAGGCATGCTCTGTGTTTGATAGCCTAAGGTCATTCAGCTCCCCTCTTCATTCTTTTCCCTAAATACTTCACAGCTCAGATTTGGGCAACAATTCTAGGAAAAAAAATTTATAACACTGTGTAAGCTAACCTTTTCTGCTCACAATGTATCTATAGGATATTTAATTTTCAAGCAAAGGTAGGTGATAAGTGTTCACACTTTGTATTATTATTTTAGTCCTGCTTCCACAAAATATATTGTCCCAAGACTGTTTCAATACTTCTGAGTCATAGGAGAAAAGGACTGAACAAATGTATTTGTCAACACTGATCAAAGCTGATATTCAGGTTACTCTTTTAAAGCTTCCTATATCAGTTTTCCCCATGCTGCTGTTTTCAAGGCTTCTCATGTGTTTGCCTGTTTGGTGATAAGCCCATCTGATGTGCATTTTAGATCCAGTTTTTGATTCATTAAGTATGGGAATTTATAGATCTGAACCTTGCCAAATTATTTTTTTCAGATTAATTTTCATCAATAAGAAATTGCCAACTCAAGTGCAATATGGATAATTCTGCCCCTTAATATTTTATCAACATTGTCTATCCACTGTTCCAACTTCAAATGTTCATGCTAGTCAATAAATAACCATGAAAACCATTTCCTTTTATAGAACTTTGAGATTATTTTCAATAAAATAAGATGAACTATTTTTGAAGTACTGTAACTAGACAACAAAGCTTTGAATCACATTTGGTAAGTTCCTTGGTTTTGGCAAATGAGGATCTCTATCTCTCAAATGCTGTAACACAGAACTTTAAAAGTTAGTTCAGTCACACTGTGCAGTTTTATTTATATTGCATGGAGCAAGCATGTCAAGACAACACATTAAAGAGAACCTACAATTAAAAAAAGTACTGAACATAACCTTTATACTGACATGATTCAATAAGAAAGGCACCAATGTATATTTATGCTTTCTATATGCAAGCATTACAGACTGGTGACTAAAGTTTTACCACAGAAAATTTAATAGGCAAGAAAAACATGTAGTTTAGAGCTACTATGAACAACATACAATTAGTGTGGTACAGGCAGATATCAATCTTATATCTGGTACAAGTTTACACAATTAAAATAACCACAGTGTGTGTTTTTTATGGGGAAAAATTTCAAAACAAGGTTTCATAACAGAAGAGAGTAAAAAATGTGCAAGATGAAATATTTTAAATATTAAAAATAAATTTCTAACTATGAAGCTGTTAGCATCCACTTTCCAGGCCAACAAATACTCCAACACCCCCACACCCCCACCCCCCCCCCCCAAGGTGTATGGGGAATTACTGCAATAAAACCAGCAAGTATACATGATAAACACAGTTCGTGAGCAATTTCAATACTGGAAGTTTTTTGGTTTGATTTGATTTGTTTTGTTTTTTAAACAAGTATACTAAACATGGAAATAATTATAAAGAAGTTTATAACTAGTTTCTATTTTTGTATTATTCATCTTTTATGACTGACAGTAAGGTAACTTCTCTCCTGTTTTTCCCAAAGTGCTGAACATCTACATCTTCCACTAATTTTTATCTTGCAGGTTTGCTTATTCAGCACTCTAAAAATATAAAGCCCAGAGATCATTTGGGAGAACAGTTGGACACTTGTTCAATGCCAATTTATTTAATTGACATGAGAAATCAGCAATAAGAATGTTCCCACCAAATGCAACATAAATAAGTAAATAAATGTTTAGAGGCAGTTTAATACTAAGCTAAAACCATATAAATCCTACCTTTATCTTAGAAAACATGCATGTCTTTCTGTACAAGTGTGTGAATTGTAGGAACTGCTGCTCTTGTGATGCAGAAAAGCCAACATTTATCCATGCATCCTTTAGGCTCAACGCTATGGTATTGGTACCATATTTTGCTTCTGAAGACTGAATATCCTTCTTCTTTCTCAACACCTAGTATGAATTCAAGCATGTTTGCTTTTCGAACTGATCTAAAGATTGAAAATACTACACTCATTGTACAAACACAGATGAGACACCAGTACTGGTGATATTATTCTGTATTTATATATGCTATCGAATGTGAACTTGGATCACTGAAACTTAATTTGCTTAAGTTCCAGTGTTGGACATGTAGGATGCATGTCTTAAAAAGTAGATGGTCTATGGTAGTCGGGAGTCAGTGTAGGCATTGAAGGAAATATGCAATGTGTTTGCAGGGTAGATAAACACTTCCTAGTGAAATGTCAATGAGGTGGAAAATATGGCTTTGGGACACAGTGACATAATTACGATGCTAATCAAAGACAAAGCAAGACTCTCCAGTAAAGTTGACAAGCTTGAGAATTAATCCAGGATTAAGCATTTCAAGATTACTGGTGTCCCAGTGAGGAAAAGCCTAAGAATTTAGTAATCTTTATGGCAGCACTTCAGAAAGATGAAGAAAAATATTATTTATTTGCAGAATGATACTGGGCTGACTCACCATATTAATTTGTGTCCAGCCATCTCTTCACAGTTGCTGTCAAAACTGATCCAGTTTTCACAGAACACTTTCTTAAGAAACACAAAATATACAAAAGAAGATATACTTTGATTACATACATGCAAATATGAGTACATCTATTACCTCTCCTATCTTACATGATTGTAAAATACATCCTTCATTCAAATATATGTATGAAAATAATTATTTGTACTGGTCTAAGTGTGTAGATCAACAGCCAGACCCTGGAAACAGAAAGAGCAATTGAAGAAATTAGCATTAGTATTGCTAGCTAATAGCTCTGTCCCATATCAGCTATTTATTGCTATCCAGCTGATAAATTATTGGATCGCACAAACAAAATCTCAGGCAATTTATGTGTGTTGTCACTTTGTATAACTATCAAGGAAAGGCCAATTACACCTTTTATTCACCATTATCATTCCACTTTTAAAATCCAGCTGAATTATAACAATTATAAATATAAAACATGCTTACGGTTCAATTTCTATGTCTTGGATAAAAGACAGCTCAGCATAACTATTTTTCTTCACAATGAAAAGCATGGACTGATGGCAACATTCCCAGATGAACATAACTTTTTATTGCTTCGAACTTTTGCTGTGAAGCATTATTCTATCATTTCATCTTATTGCTTGTTACATGGAATTGAGGTTGACAAAAGGCATAAGTCTCAAAAAAAATGGAAGACTGTTTCTAACCTTTTCTTCTAGCCCTACAAAAGTCAGCACTTTTACCACAAGAAAACTGGAAACGTTTTCTTTTATTTTCAGCAGGAAAAACATAGCTAATTTATACTTCAATGATATGTTTTCCTGATAAATTGCATGATTGCATTCTGCTGGAGAAATGTAAGTTGTCACTTTTTTTGTACTATAAAGGCCTAAATTGGCATGACATGCCAACTTGCTGTAAAGCCTGTATCATGCCTGACTAATATATGTCTGAATGTCCTTTGCTTAGTGAATACAGGCAAACACCAACCACAGTGATTGTTTAGGAGTCAGAAAATAGGTTTTTTTCTGTAGAAAGAAGAGTGTGATAAAAAATCTAAAGCTTACATTTAGGTTCCAAAATGCTGGTATACTTCAAAGTAGAAGACAGTACCTGTTCCACCTAGTTTAGAATAATTTCTTTTATTTTACATATGATCTTTTACTTAATTTCTGAAAAATGGGTCAAACTTTCTGTTTATGCTCAGAGGCATAATATTAGGATTTCAATAAACATAGAATATGAGGTATGAAGGTGCAAATGAAATGGCTTATTGATAGAGAGAAGATAAGAAGAAAAGTGTGGAGAGTTATCACACTTCAGAATCTGTGGTCAAAATAAACCAATGCCCCTAATTTCTTTAGGCTGCCAGCTGCCAACTAAGAGTGCATTTTTCGATTTTTAGAAAGAAGATAAATGGCTTTAATATGTTACTCATAACTTAAGATGCAATTTCTCCATGTCAGTAACTTATTTTTATCAGAAAAGTCTGTCAGATCTTCTAGAATGATATGTCATTATCTATGAATCCAGCACCAGACTCCAAGTACTCATTCTGGTATTAGACACTGATGAAATTCAGGATACTTGAAATTTTCCAAAATCTGCCATATTATAATCTAAAAACAGGAAAGGGAAAAATTATCCTTGACCAGTTCTAATGAAAATTAGCCCTTCAGAAATCAAGTAGAGAGAATGAGATATGTCAGGAAAAACATAGCTATGTACTGCAGCAGTAGGCAAAGTAGAATTAGATATCTCCAAGATGGGTGAAATGATGCAAGTGATACACCTGTGTTACAGCGCATCATTCATCCACCCTTTATGGGCTATAAGGCATAGAATAGATTTAAAGGGGTTTGAAGAAAAATAATTTTATAAGTTTTTAGCTATAGGAGTCGGAATGAAAAGAATATGTTCTTTTTTGCAAGGTAGTTTGGGAATAGAAGGAAATTTTGTTGAAAAAACAGCTATAATAGCAAAGTACATGTACTGCTAGCAAAACAGCATGTGGGGGTCAATGTCTTTGTTTCACAGAAGAAATGAAATGTTGGGCAGAGATAGGTCATAAGGGCTTAAAATATGGAAGCAAGTCATTTATGCTTGGTGCAGCAGGGAAGGGAAAGATGGTGGAGAGAAGTAAATAGAGGATTAACAAGAGCTAATCCTAGTTACGAAGTTTTGTATGGTTTATACAGATTATAGCTTCCGCAGTGCTAATGGATTTGTAGCAGAGTGGCATCCAAATGTGTATATTTCCTGCAAATCATGAATTTAAATCTGTCAAGCTGGCTTTTGATTTACAGGTCATAAAAATATTACTTGAAAAAAGCAGCTTCACAGTGAAGGTTATAAGCAGATTTCTGTTAGATGCTAAAATGTTTGTTCTTTATTCTGCATAGAGAAAAATATTTTTAAATTGCCACTAACTGACAATGAAAAGTTTGTACATGCTTTGAAGGCCAATGATCATTCTATTAAGTTATACATATTTTAAAATAACCTTTTTCTGTTATTTTATTTAAAGCTTCTAGCATCTTTCAGAGTCACTTCATCTTAAAAAAGACAAACTTTCAACAAAAAAATTCTTGACACAAGATTTATGTTTCACTTTCACTCAAACAAGTCTAAAATCTAGAAAGTGGGCAATGTGCATATGCACACATACATATATACAGTGGATAACATTTTGCAAATTATACTCAGCCAGAAGAAAAATAGTGTATTCAGAGAGAAGCAGCGCACAGCACTTACTGGGAACTTGCAGAGATCTACATATATCTTTAGGGAGAAGGCACAGTGTGCTTTCTTTTGAATAAAGGGGTTGCCCTTGCCAGCTGGAAAAGCTGGGATGTATAGGCCCCGAGTCCCTTTCTACAGGGAGCAGTTGGGGTGTCTGACACTGTCATTTAAACTGTTCAGGTCAGAAAAATTCAGAAACTTATTTGAAAACTTACATTTGTCCTAACATAGATGTTTGTAGGGAAGCTGGTGACCCTGGAGAGGATGTAGCAGAATATGGTTCAAAGTTATTGTACTCTATAAAAATGAACATGTTTCTTAACTTTCAAAGGTCAAAGAAATCAGAAGTGTTACAACCATGTTCATCCTCTGTGTATACTATTGCATGCACTCTAATCTTTCCTTTTACAACAAGCAGAGTAATTTTCTGAGTAGAACGGCTGTTTACTAGGACGTCTGAACTGTGCCTTATAATAAATTCCAAAAAAAAAATGGCTGCCCAATAAGATTTTCTTTCAGTTTGTAGCTCCTTTTTCTTTCTCCTGTTTCAAGAGTAATTGTGTATAATCTAATCCTGCTTTTCAAAAATATCTTCCTTGCAGAGATTATATCATTTAGCTATAGAAATACTTTGGGGCTTCAAGGGTGTTCGAACTTATGTGTTCAAGTAAGCAGATCATATATTGTATAGTACATCTCAAATGTGCAATATTTCTGGTAGAGTTTAATATTTACTTAATATCACAGAATGGGATTCTCTACTGGGGAATTAATTAGCAAAATATTAATTACATAGCTGGAGCATGACAGTATTTTAATGGAACCCACCAGCTAGTTCAAATAATAAATAGGCCCTTAAGACTACAATGGGAAAGTCTGGAGAAATGTAAAATCTCAGTGAAAGATCAGGTCTTCAAACTTAGATGACCTTGACTTTGTCCTGAGATTTAAGTTGTCAGTGATACAGTATATCTAACAATGCACAAATAGCACTAACAAAAAAGATTAACATCATTGAGAAAATTATGTTTATGCGAGTAGTCTTGCTTTAGTATTTACCTTTAAGGGTGTATCCTACGATTATAATATGGCAAAGCATCTTGCATTCCTCTCACTGGATGTTCAGAAGTGTATATATATCTGCTAGAAATGTAGCTAAAGGCAATTCAGAAGTGTTCTTATTTGCTTGGCCACATCTTTATTTGCCCTTTTCTGGACCAATATTTGTGTGCTTGTCTGTATATGTCTATTTACATGTGCACAAACACACTGCCCATTTTATTTAAGTTTGCTTACTGTTGCTTGACAGATACTTAGACTAATGCAACATAACTTGCTGTGTACTTTAAAATCAATTCTTACATATAATATTCCAACAGTTTTGGAGTTTATCTTTCAATTTGTACCGTTTCAGACACAAAATAGAGCGAAATCTGGAACTGTCCTGTTTTATTGAAGTAAGAATATTCAGACTGCTGACTTGCAGTAACAAGCTATTACCAGTTAATTTAGTTTTCCACCAATTTGCTGTTGTTTTGGTTTTTTGTTTTTGTCTTTAGAAAAAATGCAGTTATCAAGTAGCTGTGTAATCTTGCCCTTTCAGCATCTTTGCCTTTCTTGCCCTCTTTTTTTTTTTCTGTTTTTGTCATAACAGAGCTGTACCTGCCATCTGTACCTTGTTCATGCAAGCCATATTCGCATTATTCTGGCTTTCTACCTTGACAATAAAAACATTTACAATATTCTTTAATTATAGCATTTTCTAGAAAAATCATTATTTCTTCAGTGTTTAGGCAACTGATCTGGTGTCTATTTCCTTTTATTTTTTTTTTTTTTATCTGCCCAGACACCTGAGTTAGAAAGGAACTTCTGAAAGCTGTAATCTGAGTTTTTCTCTTAGCCTAGTGATATTGTTAAAAGCTAAAACAATGCAACAGCTGTATCTGTGCTGTCAATTTCTTAATATCACATAATTTTTGTAGTCAAAATAATATCTAGCCAGCTGATCTCTCACTGGCTTTCCATATACAGAGTTAACTTTGCAAAAAACATTCTCATCTCTATAATATTGTATAGTAAATGCTTTTATAATAGATATTCAGCACATTTACATAATGATGCTTTCAGATGTAATAAATTGGAGATATTAATGTAACTTCTGCAATTTAGGGAAGGGAAGAAATATTGGGTAGACATAAAGTGACAGTTTTATTTTCCATTATTACACATTCAGATGATACTTTTGCAGCTAGCTTTGCTTCATCTGATTAATTTACAAATGAAGCAAAATGCTGCCAATATGAAAAATCCAGTGGAAGAGATGAAACGACACTAAACGTTTATTTAAGTGAAAATTTTGCATACAATCCAAATACTTAACCCCCCTTGCTTTTTATTAAGAACAGTGAAAAATAGGCTATTAAAATATCATTTGAAATATGCGAACAGTGAATTCATACACTTATTAATCATTATAGCTTTGTTGCAAGCAGCAATAGAGTTGGCGTACTTTCATAGCAAAGGATTCTTTGTCATTTCACGCTACCCTAAATTAACAACAAACTAGAAAAAACATGAATTTCAATTGAGCTTTCAAACCATTTCCAGACTGGTCATCAACATCGGTACTATTTCCTGATCATTACTTTCATTTCATCTTAAAAATTGTAATTCTTCATATGCGAAAATTCTAAAGTTACATATTTAAGGATCTAAGTCCAATGAAATTGTCATGGAAATCAGCTGGACTAGGATTCTTATATATTTTTGGTATTATTGAAAATGTTCATTTAACTATCTGCTTCAAATGATATTATGAGAAGACACGAGATTATAGGCTACATGCTTGTGCCTGCTTCTCAGGGACAGTATATACTTAGACCAGCCTCAGTCAGAATGTGATAATGACTCACTTGAATTACTTCATGCCTATTGCCCAATGCAAAAATAAAGTTATAAAATGTTTTGTTTAAGAATTGAGATTTTTTTATGTCTTACTTTCTTCTAACCTTATAAAATAAATTTTATTAAGAAGTACAGGAATGAGATAAGGATTTTTTTTGTTTGTTTGTTTTTTTTTCAGAATCAAATGGTATTCTCCTTTATTTCTCTTGAAAAATCTCTTGTTTGTTTATTATGCTCAACCTTACTAAGCATTGTGATGATCAGGTATATGCTGTCTTGAACTCTCCATGTTGATATAATTCCTTTATACTGACTAATGTATATAATATACTACCATTTTTCTAATCAAAGCCACCAATATGAAACAGCGTACTTGTTTATTCATTTACTTAGGTTGGGTTAATTGTGATTTCAGCTAATTAGTGACTTTTTTTTTAATTAAAAAAAAAGGTAAATTCAAAACTCTGCACTCCAGAGTTTTCACTCAGTAAAACATCCTTCAATCTCATTCTCATTTTTGGTGCATCAGGAAGAGACTCTACATGCTGGGCAGCAATCCAGGACAATTTTTAATCCTTTTGTATTAATCTAGCACCATCAAACTATTTGAAGATAAACAGAGCTGTTTTTTCATTAAACTGGGAAGGAAAAGAAGACTATAATGAAAGATGTATTACAAAAAAATGTGGAGCTAACTACATTAGAAAATACATAAAATTATTCTACTTATATTACCAATTATGCTTTTTGTATTTAAAAGTTTAATTTGTTTCCCTGTCAGCTTCAGGCTTCTTAGGAAAAATAAAAGTAAATAAATAAAAAAGTAATCAATTTGATTTCTTAAAATATGAAAGCAAAGGGAAGGAATTCTTGTGATGCGCACTAACATCACTAAAAATGGTCACATTAGAATAATTTTTAGGGATTTTTAAATTATTTAAAACATTATCAGTCTCCTAACTTATGCTTTATTATTATAGATATTATTTTTATGTAACCACCTGGTTTTGGTTTCATGTTTCTGTGTAATTAGTTGATGTTTAGTTGTAGCTTTTAGAGAAGTAAAATGAAATACTCCTGTGTGGTAAACCTAATAGCAGGTAAATCAGACCTTCAACTTCTGCAAAGAGTTGTGATCAATGGCTCAGTGTCCAGATGGAGACCAGCAACAAGAGGCGTCCCTAAGGGATCGTCGTTGGGACCGGTCTTGTTCAACATCTTTGTCAGTGACATGGACAGTGCGATTGAGAGCACACTCAGCAAGTTTGCCAATGACACCAAGCTTTGTTGTTCAGTTGATACTTTGGAGGGAAGGAATGCCATCCAGAGGGATCTTGACATGCTTGTGAGTTGGGTTGATGCCAACCTGATGAAATTTAGCCATGACAAGTGTGAGGTACTACAGCTGGGTTTAAGCAATCCCAGGCACAGCTACAGGTTGGGCTGAGAAAAGATTGAAAGCAGCCTTGTGGAGAAGGACTTGGGGGTGTTGGTCGATGAGAAACTGAACATGAGCCATCAGTGTGCACTTGCAGCCCAGAAAGCCAACCATATCCTGGGATGCATCAAAAGAAGCATGACCAGCAGGTCGAAGGAGGTGATCCTGCCCTTGTGATCTCTGCTCTTGTGAGACCTCACTTGGAGGATTGTGTACAGTTGTGGTGTCCTCACCATAAAAAGGACATGGAACTATTGGAACAAGTCCAGAGGAGGGCCACAAGGTTGACTGGGAGACTGAAGCACCTCCTGTATGAAGATGGGCTGAGACAGCTGGTGTTGCTCAGCCTAGAGACAAGAAGGCTGCATGGAGACCTCATAGCAGCCTTCCAGTATCTGAAGGGGGCCTATAAGGATGCAGAGGAAGGACTCTTCATTAGGAACTGTAGTGATAGGACAAGGGGAAACGGGTTTGAACTTAAAAACAGGGGAAGTTTAGATTGGATATAAGGAGGCAGTTCTTTACTGTGATGATGGTGAGGCACTGGCATGGGTTTCCCAGGGAAGCTGTGAATGCTCCATCACTGGCAGTTTTCAAGGCCAGGTTGGACGTAGCCTTGGATGGCGTGGTTTAGTGTGAGGTGTCTCTGCCCATGGCAGGGGGATTGGAACTAGATGATCTTAAGCTCCTTTCCAACACTGACTATTCTGTGATTCTGCCAACTAGCAAATTTCCTCGGCATTGGATCCTATGCAAGAATTATGCATTCTACTACTGTAATACTGAGTATTCATCCCTCTTTAAGTTACACACATTGTATACTTGTATCTCTACGAGGATGTCTAAACTTCTTTTTCACTTTTTCAGGAGAAAAAGAATAGGCTGAAAATTATTTTCTTAATTAGCATGCCAGACAGATGTGCACAGTAAGTAAATTTCAGCATACCATTGCCTTCTGTTTGATTTTTTACCAAAAAGATTAATTAACTTATAACTGAGGTAAAAAAAGCATTGACTAGGTGAGGCAAAGCAATAGACAACGTACAAATCTGTAATGATGGCAGTGTGAGCTATTCATTTGACACATCTTGTCGTTGTCTCTGCCTTAATATTTCTTCACTGGAGGTAGGAAGGGTGATAAAGTGCTGTTCTAAAAATTGCATGGCTTTTATCTTTCTCCACAAAATACTTGCATGGTGTCCCTCCAGTGTGTGTATAGTTATGTGTATTTCTACATATGCATACGTATGTCTGAGGGATCCAGTCAGTTCCTTTGGAGATGATGTAGGTGTTCCAGGAGCTGAGAGAGGAGGAAAGCATCTTGCGCTACTACTATGCACACATTCGAACTACTAGATTATCAAGGTGACTGTGGTGTTCATTTATCTTGCCAATGGTCTGGTTTTCATAACACTCTAAGCTGTTAATCTTACTGGCCAGTTTTACAGGAATTAGAAAGAAGTCTCATATTTCTTGAAGATGTGCTACTAGATGGAGGATGGAGATGAAAATTGCTGCTGCCAGTGAAGAAAAGGCAGGAGAAACTCAGGCATTCAGTAGATTTTTAGGAAGCAACTACCCACAGGTTCTTTCTTGCCTGCAGTGTTTCATAAGGAGAACTAGATTATATAGTCTTTCTATAGGAATACAGTGGGTAAAGCTTCAGGGAAAAGGAACACATCCAGAAAAAGTCTTCATTAGTTCCACTGTCCCAAACACCTGGTCACGTCTGACTTTCCTACTTTGCAAAACTTTCTGTAGGTGAACTCCTGCAACCAGCGAAGAATAGGTTATGATCAAATCATATTTCACTTTGTTTTAAAATATGGTGCTGAATTCATCAGAACAAACTCTAGAAACCTTTGTTTTCATTGATCTTATAGGTCACGACATAGCACGGTTGTAGTGTACATAGGGTCAAGGATAGTATACTAGCATGGCTCATAAAAAATACCCTTTATCATTGGATATAAAATGTAACAAGGCACTATTTTTAAGTTTAATTCAAAGACGATCTCTATGAACAAATAAGCGATTTTGTAACAAAAGGCTGCTGAATGAACCAGCTTAACCCTTGACAGTTTAAAAAGCCCTATGAACAGAATGTAGTAGCCAACTGCAATAAAAGTAGTAGGAAACATAACAAGTTACTACTCCTGTTGTGAATTGAAGATAAGAATATTAGCATGACAAAATGTGCTAGAGGAGGCACTGATGGAGGTGTGTAAAACCTCTTGAAAAATTCCCACTAGTTTCAGGTCAGACACTGATTTGCTTTCTTTTGTGCTCAGATGGTTATCTCTTAGTTTCCAAAGCAGCTAATTTACCAAAGTAATCACTTATACAGGAAAGAATGTCACTTGTATGATAGAAACAAAACCCTGGCTGCAAGTGTCTGTAGGCGCTTCTACAATCTTAATTCTAGACTCCCTTAAAGTCTTTTTTTCCTTGTGTTAACTCCCTTCCCTCCCAACTTATCAAAGTAATAAACAGGTTTTAACATTTCATAAAGTGGTTTTAAGAAGTACTTATACCTTTCAGGGCTCTAACAACCTGACTAAATAAGTTGTCTGCTCTATAATGCTGAGCTTTCCCTTTTCCTTTCAAACACTTCTTGTATTCTCAGAATAGACAGCTTTATTTTAAAAAACACACTCCACAAAGGAAAAAAAAAAGTTCTTTCAAGTTCTTTTAATAGCTTATCTTTCCTTATATATTTTCTTCTGTGATAAACATTTTATCATAAACTATTTCTTATTTTTTGTTTTGTTTTGGTTTGTTTTTTCCTGACACAGTTTAGTGCTTTTATTATTTACAAATTAAGGTATTTATTAAATCTGGTTAAGATGCAACTTCACTCTATTTCTCTTGGTAATGCAAATAATTCTGTGAAATGTTTCTGAATCCAGTACAGAAATTAAAACTGTGTAAAGTTCAGTTACATTAACACTGACCTAAGGAGATAAATACCTTTTTAAGTACCTGTGAGCCACATTAATTTACTGCATATTGTGCAATGCCAGTATCCTATAAGAAAATCCTTAAAGGAAGACTTAAGATATTATTTTTCCCAATTTATTAAAAAAAAATAAATCTAGGTAAACATAAAAGTTTTTCCTTATTTTAAGGAAAAATGCAATGCCCCATTTATTTATTTATTCAAAAAGACTTTTTTATCACTTCAAGACTGTTTTACGGATTTCCAGAAGGAGTAACATATTAGGTGAAGTATATTCTGTCAGAATTACTTGATGCATGTCTACTTCTTGGACTGTTCTTGTTATGTCCAATTTCTTATAAAGGCATGAGAGAGGAGAGTTAAAGGGACTGAGACTTATCAGGAACTCCCATATCTTATCAGCATTTTTCATTTTTTTCTAGAAATGAAGAGCAAATCGTGACATTCCCAGGCAAGCAATGTATGTGCTCTACTACTTTATGCATTTTTATTGTTGAAAGATCACTAAAACAAGGTCAAAAATACAAAGGACTTCTTCAAAAGTATTTTTGCTGAGTATTGAATTGAATGAATTCAGGCATGCTCATAAATGTTTCACACATACACATTTGTGGAAGAAAGATATTGTCATTTAAGCACAAATGAAACTTCAATAATTGCTAGGATTCCTATTTAAAATAAATTTTTGAAAGTGACAAGCAGGAATTGCTCTGAAAACAACAAAATTTTAGTTAAAAATTAAGTGTTATGTTCAAAGTTATTGAAAAATCCTAGTTCTCAACGTTTATCACTGGTGATTGCCTAGGGCGTGGTGACTACGGTGAGTGGGTATTTCAGAAGAAATTAAAAATCATATAGCTCCAACTCCTCTGCCATGGGTGGGCACACCTTCCACTAGACCATGTTGCACAAAGTCCCATCCAACCTGGCCTTGAACACTTCCAGGGATGGGGCAGCCACAACTTTTCTGGACAACCCGTTCCAGTGTATCACCAGCCGTAGAGTAGAGAATTTATTTCTAATGCATAATTTAAATCTACTAGCTGTCAGTTTAAAGCCATTCCTCCTTGTCCTATTGCTACATGCCCTACAGTAAAGACCCTTGCCAGATTTCTTATAGGCCCCCTTTAAGTATTGGAAGACTGTTATAAGGTCTGCCTGGAGCCTTCTCTTGGGCTGAACAAGCCCAACTATCTCAACCTGTCTTCGTAGGAGAAATGTTCCAGCCCTCTGACCATCTTTGTTGCCCACCTCCTGATTTGCTCAAGCAGATCCACATCCCTCTTGTGTTGAGCACTCCAGAGTTGAATGCAGTACTCCAGGAGGTGCCTCACCAGAGCAGAGTAGAAGAGTAAAATCGCCTCCCTTGACCTGCTGGCCATGATCCTTTTGATGCAGGCCAGCAAATGGTTGGCTTTCTGGGCTGCTGGATGGAAGTGGCTTCTTGTAATAATTCACAGAATAAAGAAGTAAGAATGCAGCATTAAGGGCAGAAGGAAGAATTGGAAGAAAGAATTTGAGGTATATGTATTTGTTCTCCCTTGATGACAGGATCACGATGAAACCTGAGCTGGCTCCCTCCCTTTGGAGCATAAGTTCCATGCTCATCCCTTACTATTGCTATGCTTATATACCTCACTTCTGTCTAACTTACTTGTCAGTCAGGTTCCCACCTGTATGATTTTGATGAAGCTTTCCATTTTCAGCTCATCTCTTCCCCCATCTCCTGGGTTCTTGTGAGAGTTGATGCTGTTACAGGAGTTGGTCCTCTGCCTAGCCTACTTTGGTAGGGAAATCTATAGGGGACATCAGCATATCCAACTCCTTCAGCAATAAAACCAGCTGAAAATATTTGTTCATCCCCCCCTTTCTACTCCTACATCAAATAATTACCAATTTATTTTTGTACTATTATTACTCATTTGGCTAGTGTTACTCCTGAAGAGGGCAGAATAGAGGAATAAAGAGATTGAAGAGGAGTCTAAAGTGTAAACCTGGTTTTGCTGTATCAGCGACATTCATTGTGCCAGTTTGGATAACTTAGCTAAAAAAGCTTAGAAATCTGCAAACTGTTTTATTTGCTAATTAGACAAACTGAATATCTGCTGATAAAACTGTATTGGACTACTTACTTAATTTTAAAACAAGGCATCTAACAGGACTCAAATATTCCACTTCTGGCAGCTGAGATAATCTGACTTCTTAATGAGAGTGAGAAGTTTATGAATATGAACTAAGAAATATTTGTTTATTTAAAGAGTGATTGACAGAGGATCAAGAGATAGATCTGGTGTGATTTGTATCATCTGTTATTTTCCAACATCAGCCAAAAAGATCTCCCAGATATAATCCCAAAGTCTGCAATACTAAAGTTGTAAGGACCCCAGATTTGACAGTAAAAAAGATTGCAACAACATGAAGTACTACTTCTTTGGGCCTGGAGAATCCTAGAAACTCTCAAAAATTCTTAAGGTTACATTTCATAGAACTTTTTTGACAGAAGTTACGAATGGATATGCTTGTGAGTGCATGTGTAGAAGATATAGATGTACACACCTCCTGCAGAAACCTTGCAGTTTAATATAGCCAAAAGGAAAAGAGTGAGAGCTTTTACAGTGACTTCTCAGCCTTGATAATTTTCTTCCAAGTTACTCAGAAAGATTCCCAGAGCTGGCTCAAGACCTCTCGGCAACATTCACAAAATTAAAATTTGCAGCTCCACGGGTGATAGTCTGAAAAGGGCTGGAGAAGGAACACAGAACCAAGGGGGAGCTGCGGTGAGCTCAGCTGCTTGTTCTCACTCCTGCTGCCTGGCAGATGGAAGGCTGTGAGCAGCAACTGCTCCCACACCAGCAACCGCCACCGCCGCCTGTCCGCTTTCCAGAACTCCGGCATAGATAAAACATGTATTGAGGTCATGGACATCATTCATGTATTCACTTTGCCTATGCCAACAGCCATTTTTTCCTGTACATTTGTGTTACACAACTGTTATCTGCAAAGGATTGTAACATATGCGTACTCTTAAAAAAGGAACCATTTATGAAACATGCTATCATGAAGTACAGTACCAGTTGTGTTTTTTTGTATTTTTAATACAAATTGATGCTAACACTAATAGCTTCCTATTAGTCATTTCAGTTTGTATCTGCTCTATAGTCTAAAACCAAAAGAAGAGGAAAAAAAGTACTTTGCTCCATATGTTTCCTGGAAAAGTCTAAAATGGACTACTGAACACTTTGTCATTTCTTTCAGCTAAATGCTAAATTTTAGTACACTCCTCCTGTACTAAGACTTAGGCAAGTTTACAATCACTGGACATTTTTTGTGCCCTGAGAGTATGTTCTTGAGGAAGTTCTAATTATAAATTGAGTTTACTTCCTCAAAAAGAAGCATTCCTTATACTTGTATTTTAGATCCTTCTTAGCCATGTTCTATATTTACCATTTACTTGAATTTTTTGTAGCAACTGACATGTCCATTACATTTTAAAACACTATATTCACTCTATATGGTATTGCTGGTATTAAACAATTGCAAAGACTTTACAAAGGCCAGGCTGGATAGGGTTTTGAGCAACATGGTATAGTGAAAGGTGTCCCTGCCCATGGCAGGGTGATTGGAACCAGATAATCATTAAAGTCCCTCCCAACCCTAACCATTCTATGATTCTATTCTATTATTCTATGATTCTAAGATTCTATGATTCTAAGATTCTGTGATTCTAAGATTCTGTGATTCTACGTAGGTACATTTCCATGATACTTAGGGTTGCTACCTCTTTTAGTATTCCTTAGCATTGAATAGATCTTTCCACAGTCTGCTCTATTGATGTTTGCTTTGCCATCTTCTTCCCTGGCTATGTTTAACTGAACTTAGGGCCAAGGTGTGTTGAATATGGCTTTTCTATAGGAAAAATCTCTTCTTCCTTGAATTTTGTTTTCATTCATTAGGTTTTAAAACTGTCACAAGGAGGCTTCCTTGATCAGAAAAGCAGCAGTTTCTGCATTCTTGTTTTTAATTACATGTATTGTTATAGAACTATCTCGTATGAATAGGTTACTTTTGCTAGTTACAGGAAAGAGGAACAGCTATTGTTTTCAATATTTCAAAAATTTTGATGACCTAATTCTTAACTCATCGCTGGCAGTTTAATATTGATTTCTGGATTGCACAGCCACTTCAATTTTTAAGTAAATGTATATATATGTGCACACACACACACACACACACACAGAGTTTACAATGTCGACCCATTTATTTTTCCCGGAAACTAGACTCGGAATGGAGATGAAAAAAATTCCCCCACTCATGCCTATTCAAGACTGATTCACTTATTCAAATTTTTAAAGCCCAACACAACATTTAAAGGATTATGCAGTTCTTTAGACAAGAACATGTTGCTCTCATGCTTTAATCAGCTACTAAAAGCTACCAGTAGCATAATTTAAAATTGTTATTAGTTTTCTAAGTAGTACCCAGTGAAAATAACATAGGCAATCACAATACCAGATTTGTTTTTTAAAATGAGCCAGGCTTATACAGCAGTACTAGGCTGTTTCCAGTTTTCATCTGAATGTTTACCTTCACCAGGGACTAGATCCTTAAGAAAGCTAGACAATTAATAAGCATTCATATAAGCGTACTGGAAAAAAAAGAAAGTGAGAGTTTATGAGTTAGGCAATGCAGAGTAAGGTAAAGAATAATTTAATAACTTGTTTTGCCTTTATTACAGAATATATTGGAGAATTCAAAATCCTTATTTGAGATTTATATATGTCTAAATTCAGTGGTTATTTTGTTCTTTTTGTTTTCTAGTAGCTTTTTGCTTACCACTATACAACTCCCTGCCCAAGTAACTGCAAACTGCAATAATATATATTTGCTTTGCTAGGGATTAATGGAATTAGTATTCTCCAGCCAGAAGAAGTCTTCATTTACTGTCATGCACCTTACTTCATCATTTCTACTGTTTACCATGACCTCATTAAAAGCTATAAATAACCATGACATCTTTATGTTGTGGCTAAAAGAACAGAACAGGTCCCTTTGAAACTGATTTTGAATTATTTCTCTATATCCTCTATTCAGCGTAGACAAAGTATCAATGTGGTAATAATTATTTGGAGACATATAGTTAAATTCTAGCTAACAAAACTTTGCCCATAATTTCCCAGGAGGAAAAATCCCCAACAAAACATCCCCAGTGCAGTAGTGATAGTGTGATGAGTATGCTGACAAATTGCAGAATTGTAGAACACACTGTAACAGAAAAAAACATCAGCATCAGTGTTAAGAATACTTCTTGCAAATCCTTTCCCATTTAGTTCTCAAATATAATAAACACACCAAAACCTGACGATAGAAACAAGCTTGATTTTAATAACTTTAAACTTTGTTTGTCAAGCACAGTTTAAATAAATATACAGATTATATTTGTTTTATGCAAACACATTCTGTGACCAATGTTTTCTTACTAAGTTATTAATAGGTATAAGCTTTCAGATGAAGAAGCCTGTTCAGTTATTGTAGTTGTCATGGGTTCAGCAGTAGTAGTCATTTTTCTCCTTCTTGGTAGCTGGTGCAATGCTGTGGTTTTCATTTTTGGGCCTGGGAACAGCGCTGATAACACCAGTGTTTTCAGTTACTGCTGGGTAATGTTTTGGTCTGGCCAAGG
>JARCZZ010039619.1:0-12725 GCA_030323915.1 Brotogeris chrysoptera | reverse complement strand
ATCAGGTTGGCATCAGCCCACCTCACAAGCGTGTCAAGGTCCCTCTGAATGGCATTCCTTCCCTCCAACGTATCAACCAAACCACACAGATTGGTGTCATCAACAAACTTGCTGAGGGTGCACTCAATCCCACTGCTAATGATTTGGGTCCTTTGTTTTTTTAGATAATGTATCTAGACTGCAACAAGATTTCCACTTCCGCTCCCCCCTCCCTGTTCCCTACTGCATCATTTTAATCAATTACCCAAAATCTAAGACTGCACCACCTGGAACACAGTTTGCCTAATGGGTGTTCCCTTGCCTGTGGCATTCATGTATCACGTGTTTTGTGGTAAGTGCTCACAATTGGATTTCATGTGCTTAGTACCTAGAAAGATTGCTTTACACTTTTATCATTTAAGTTTCTAAGGATATTGGAATGAAAGTGAGCCTGATGAATTATGAACTTCTTATACAACACAGTTTAGCCTTAGTGTACCAAATTCTGTAAAGAAATGCTTGTCCAAAAGGTTCTTCCTTCTTGGTTTTTCTGTGTTTAAATCTAATGGTAGTTTTCTAAAACAAGCAGATAGGTAGGTAGAATTAAAAGATTTACTGTAGTTCTTAATATTCTCATTTAGATCAAAGAAATTCCCACAATGCTATAGACCTATAACTATATCTAACAGATCTAAATATCTAGATTTATTTCTAGTATGCATGTATTCATAAAACAGATAATCCTGTATTTATGGGCTCTAGTTATTGGTATTATTAGTGCGCCTAAATATTTTAAGCCTCAGTATCTAGGGCACTGGAATGAACTTATCCTAGCCAAGCTAGTACCACCTGAAGACAGTGCAGGTCTGGATTTTGAGGAAAAGGGACACACTTTCTTCTATGTTTCCGTTTGATGCCTGACAAAATCTACAGGAGTTAAAAAAAAAAAAAAAGAGAGAGAGATCCTTTGCAGAGAATTCCAAGAACCAGCTTTGGCTCTATTGTATAAAATGTTGAACATTCATATTCCTTAAGCTCATGTTACCAGAATAAAGTGACACAACATTACTAGATGTATAATTCAGCTTCTTAGAGTCAGTTGGAAAATTTGTAGGCATGCTTTTACTGGTGTTTTCCATTTCAATATTTTACGAAGACAGCCTGATCCTGATGATGTTCCTCAGAAAAAAAGAAAAAGGCAGAAGAATCCTGCCTTGCTTCTTTTAGCTTGCTTGCTGGGTTCCTCAGCAGCCTCATTCCTGCAGTCTGCAGCTGTGTGCCAAAGGGTCGGGCTTCCACTATTTATCGCTGCACAGGCAGCCTGTTGGACAATGTTGGAGTTTCAATCCCTCTTATGTTCCGACATATTTAGCTTTTTTTTTACCAATACCTGCCTCAATGAACATTCAGGTTTAAGGCACAATTGTGAATCTTTGAGCATTTTCAACACAAGTGGATGAAAGGAAATGTTACATGGCAATACAAGAGGCAGAAAGTGTATTCCATAATGACAAAACCTGAGACTGTAAAAAACATTGACTGTTGTCCTACGTCATGACTGGGTCATAATTTCTTCCAGGTGTAGTGAATCATTGTGTGGATTCCTCCTGGAGTGATGGAGAGCCATGTACTGCTGCTCTCCGAGACGGTCAGAATCCACAGATATCTCGGCTCTGCCCTAGCCATTATGTCATGAAACCCCTCTCCCTCTCCCAAAACAACCCACCATCACCCCCCAAAAAATTAAACCAAGGGGAGGAAAAAAACCCCATCAGAGTACAATGAAAAGAAAAATTTCCATTATTTCAAATAGCCAGTAAGCCAAATTCAAACTTCACTTTCATATAAGTCAGCCTCCCCTGTTACATAATCTTTTATTTACTGCTATGTTCTCTATGATTTCTCTTTTACATCTATAATACTGCCTTCCCACATTTTCTTGTTTTCTTCTATGCCTTTCGTTGTGCATGGTTCATTTCTCCAACATCACAGTTGCTCCATAGCTGCTTCCTTCCTGATCTTTTGCCCCAGTTCTTCCGTCTGGCAAAGCTCTCGTCCTCAGTCCTCTTTAGCTCCAACTCTCCAGCTGAAAGTTGCTTTTCCTAGATACTTACCTAAAAAGTTAAAGACAGTGCCAACACACAATCCACAAATGTACTTTGATTCTGTGCTGGCAAGTGCTGAAAGGCACACAGGATCCACTGGGCAGCCTTTGCTCACTCACACAAGGTTGCGGCACTGGCACAGGAAAGCTCCCTTATGATGCTTAAGGATATTAAAACACTCTAACACATTCCATTTAGGTCCTTGAAAATCATTACACTAATAAGGTGCTCTCTCTATGTTCCTTTCTCGTAGACATCCAGCCCCAACTGGCCAGAACACAAAAGGTGTGCCTTACAATCTCAGTGAACTGCTACCAAGGTTTGCCAATGATTCTCCCTCATTCGTGTAAACGTGCATGAGTACATACAATACAAAGAATAACATTTGAGTAACAATAGATTTGTTTTCATTGTTATTATGAAATTCTATGTTTTTCATTCCACGTATTTATCTATTGATGTCACTTAAAATCTAAGAAAATAGTTTATCTGATTATTTCTCTACCAAGTATGTTTTACAATTTCAGGTACTGAAGTAATCAAAGGAATATATTTACTTTATAGTATAAAGCTTGAAATTCAGACTACCTGTAAACATTTCTTCAATTCACCTACTTATAGCAAAGGTTAAATTAAAAATCAATTACATTCCCCGATTTCTCAGATTTTCTGCTCTATTCCCATAAGTGCTTAATCTTCCCATAAAAATCCTCTAAGTCTTTTAAGTATTGTACTCTATAACTAGACAATAACAAACCCAATGTACTTCACAGGTCTTTTGCATGACATCTCTACTCAACATTCCCCATTATTTCATATATTTTTTTATGAGCTTGAAGCATTTACAAAGGACTTACTAAACCCTCTCAAAAGTGCAAAGATCAACATAGTTTCAAAAAGCGATAGTGTTTAATCCTGCCACTGTTACAAGCGTGGAGTTTGACCAGAAGCTGGGACTTAAACACTAAGGTGGTTTTGTACCCTGTTAGAACTTTTTTTTTTTCTTTATTTCTCCCAGCTATGATGGTTTCATGACTTTTTCAAGGTGCTTTTGTCTTTTACCATTTAGGGAGACTGAGACAAACAGGTACCTGGACCTGCAGTGCACTTTGATGACATCAAGTAACCCGGGTCTTCAGACACAACTATGATTAGTTGACAGCAGTACAAATTTCTTCACTGTGCACAGCTTACCAGTATATTTCCTAGCACTGATGGCATGAAGCTCAGATTTTTCAGCTCCAGGAAAGAAAATTCCCTATTCTTGTAAAAGTAGATCAATATGATTAATATAAGTCCCATAAGCTACGGGAAATTTGCTTTGCCTCCAGTATAACATGCATTATTCACATCAATACCATCTAGTTCAGTATTATTTTACAAAATGTTTGGAACACTTGAGCCCCAAATTCTACAGATAAGCAGTAGTACCCTACTGTGAATATGTTGAAATGTATCCACTGCTCAAAAAACTGTCTCTAACACGATAAAAATAGCACAGCTATATCTGTAAGGTCTGTCTGCTGTTTCTGCAGTCTTAAAGGGCCATTCACTAAGTTTTTCTCTCTCCTGCAGTAACTTGCATAACTCAGACTACTAACCCAGTGCACTGCAACAGTTATGAAAATATTTCCAACAGAATACCTTTTGAGCCAAAAGCTGGAATCAAAGTAATACTCTTCCCTCTCTCACTTTATTTGTGTATGCTAGGCAGGCCACCAGTTCACATGAATTTTCACATATTTATCAAAGTAAGGAGCTGGTCTTATGCTTTTAGAGACATTTTATTTTGATGTCCTGAATCTTCATTTAATAGGGGAAGGTTCACAGCAATACACCCAGATGCATTTCCACTCAAACGCTAGAATCCTATTCATGGGATAGAAATAAGAAAATAACCTTAAAATACTAAAATTTATAACCAAAGGAAAACTAAACAAAGGATCTTAAGCTTCAGCAGATTAAATTTAAAAATGTAGTTAGGAAGCACAAAAAACAAAATTTGAGGTGCAAATTCTAATACAGGGATCAAAGCTAGTTTTAAATCCTTCTTCAAACACCTCAGAAAGAAAGAGCCTGCTGAAGTGTCTATGATGCCAGTTGAAATTCATGTTATGGAGATAGTACTGAGAAAGGGGGAGATTATTGCAAAGAAGCTAAATGAATTCTTTGAGTCAATTCTGTGAGGAAGAAACTGTAGAGGTCCTGACTTGTGAATCCTAGTGAAAAGAGTACACACAGACCAAGTAAAGGGTAGCACAGCACAGGAGCCAGACAGCACTCACCAGGGAACTTTAACAGAACTCAATGATGAAATACTAAATCTATTTACATAACATGCGCTGTATACATGTGTAAATATATCAGGACAGAAATACAGACGAGCAGGGATGGAGGGGTTGCTTTACCTCTAAGCTCATAATTAACCTGAATTTTGGCTAGATGGAGTACAGGGTTCTTCTCTGTCTGGGGGAATCTCACAGGCAACCTCCTTTAGTCTCCTTGCACAGCAGGAGTAACACATCTCAGGTTTTCTTCTCAGCCAGCTCCCATGGACTGCTTAAGTGTCTCCCCTCTTACTTAGCTCTCCATAACTTCTGCCTCCTGGAAAAGGAGCAGAATGATGCCAGAGCTTTTCATTCCTGGTCTGGAACACTGCTGGGGATGGAGCATTTGCCATTTCTTTGGGCAACCTGTTTGAATGCCTCACTACCCTCACAGTAAAGAATTTCTTCCTCATATCCAATCTAAACTTCCCCTGTGTAAGTTTAAACCGATCTCCCCTTATTCTATTGCTTAAGCCCCTGATGAACTTTAATTTATTGAAGACAATAAATTTTGCTTAAAATTTGCAATTGCCTTTTTTTTTTTTTTTTGCGCACACGCTGCTCAGTTTAAAATACTGCTCTTGCTGACAGCTGCTTTGTAAGTAGCTGGAGTCCACATAGGAGTCCATGAGGAGTAGAAAAATATACTTCCTACCTTATTGTCCTTAGCTTCACTGAAAGATCTTACGAGAAATTAGATTTTCTAGTTACCTTCAGGGAAAGCAGTGACATTTTCTGTTATCCTTTAAGCACTTAGAGTATATGAAGAACAGAGAAGTCAATAACCAGTAATAGCTGTGCCATCCAAAGTCTAATTACCAATGCAGTATTTAGAAGCACTAGCTTTCTCTCTTTTCTAAATTTTTAGAGTAATGGAAGATTTTATAGGCTTTTATATTTCTAGGGGGTTGCCATGAAGAAGAAAAGAGCACTTCCTGAAATAAGACTTTCTGTGGTTTAAAATACTTTCTGAAACACAGATCCAATCGTATGTATTTTCTTGATGCTAAAAAGTGGGTAAGACCTTCTGAACCATCGCCTCTCATGCTTTCTACAGAATTTTCCAATTTTCCTTAGAGCATTGTAGAACAACTCTCCCCACAGATTATTACATTTTGTCTTTCTCCTTGGACTGAAGTAAGTAAAAAACACAACAACTCAAATCCAAACAACAAACAAACAGAAAACCCAACCCCAAACCATGGGAAAAGACAGACTGTGCAACATGTGCATTAGAACAATTCCTCGAGCATGTAACAGAGTTACACTTGCTCAACAGCTTCAGGCAGAATACAGAGGTTTGGTCCCAACTAGACCACCTGCCTGACATCTCATCAAATTAGAAAACAATTACTCAGAAGAATCAGCTGCACAAAGGCAGGCTGCTCATAGTTGCAGCAGAAAAAACAAAGGTTCTAATACCTCCCATTTCCTTTCTTTCTCTTACTCCATAGCTCTATAATATAGAGAGGAATGTGCTCAAGAAAAGCGTTAATGACATATTTCTGTTTCTAATGAGCCCAAGATCTGAAGGGACTACGAAAAACCTTTTCCAACCCTGGGTGCAACCACAGCCAGACACATTGAGAAAATGAGCCCCACAAAGCCGTAGGGACTACCCACAGTCAAAATACTAATGTGAAGGAGCGATAATTGGGAGTGTTTTAACCCAATGCAATTTGAATATTAATTAGGAGGTGTATTTAGATTGTTTATACTTTGACTATTTTTTTCCATTTCTATTTTGTAATGATCATATAACGAACTCTGGTTAGGTGCCTAACAAAGTGAACGATATAGCTGGTGAAGGCAAATCTGACCTTTTCCACCTCTGTGAAGCACATACTAGAACAGAGAAGGGTAGATCAACTTAGTTTAATTAATCTGCATGCAGTTCACATCAGCAAGATCATAGTGCCACAGCCAGTTTGTTGGCTAAGGACTATCAGACTGTCTATCCTGTTTCAGAAAATATACCTAATAAGTCCTCATGCTGATTAAACAGATATGCCATCAGATCCAGAATTCTTGTTTCTAGGGGCTGACTCTTTCACAAAGTATGTAGCAGGTTTTTTATCTGCTGAAACTTGTTTGCATCTCAGAATGGCTAACCCATGTGAGAATACAAAGTGGAGACTGCTATTCTTTGACAACTATACAAATTCATAGAATGATTAGGGTTGGAAGGGACCTTTAAGATCACCTAGTTCCAATCTTAGAACATTTAGCTCATCCTTCACTGCAAACTGCTTAGCCTAATTGAAAGATTAGAAGTATAACATAAGAACATTGTTCCACAAAAGGATGCTTTGTATTTTCACTCTTTAGCTGATATTACTGTAGTTTTGTAATTAATTACCTATTCAAAAATATAGTGGAACTATGGGATTTTGATATCTTTGCAGAAGACATTAATTGAACTACATGGATAAAAGAAAAAAGAAAAAAGATGCTTTACTGCATAAAAAGGTGCACCATGGCCTATCAGCTACATAATATCACATTCCTGTCATTCTCAAATATCCTGGATCTGTTATGGAGTTCTACAGCAGTCTGAGTCCAAATAGGGATCCTGGACTGGATCAGACTATGCTCCTTCTAGGCACAAGACAATATTTATTTGTAGCAGATAAGTAGTTTTCTCCTTAAAGTACAAAGGGTTCCTCCAAACAATACAAGAAGAAAATATCATCATGGAGCATGCATTTACCCTTCATTTCTTGGGAAATCAATATCCATGTAGAGGAATAGATGCTTCTTGTAAAGAAAATAAATCAATCTCTTCCTAAGTATGTGCAAAATCCAGATGTAAGAAATACAGTCTGACTGAGTCTGAGGTCTGACACTCTGAAAATGGGGTCATGAGAATCAAATCATGAGTTTCTTCATCTTCAGTGCAGCTGAAAGCTATACTGTTTATATTCATTGCATGCATTTAATTAGTACTTCGTTGTTGCTGCTAATGGAGGTGGTTATAGTGCAGCCTGTGATTCCAGAATCAAAATAAATATATTTATGCTCTACATTTTAAGTTTTCTTTACCAGAATCAGAACATTCTGACACAAACCATCTGACATGCAGCTACCACATGGGTACTTTTTACCCTGGACTTTGTCCAGAGAACATTGCAGGGGATGGGTGTGTGTGACAGGTGGCAGAGCATCTACACCTTTTGTTTTCTTGCTTTACAATTCTTTTACTACTCACATGATCAAAAAATTTAACTATATGGGATGACATAAATTTCAGAGAGTCCTTTTCCTACTCTGCCTGAACAACAATGCTTAGAGGAATTTATTATTAACAGTTATTAATAACAGCAATAGCAATACAAATTACAGCACAGAGATGGAAATAATGCAACCAAAGCCATCTGCAAACTATCTTTAAAGACTGTAAATTATATGAATAAGTTACAAGCTGAAGAGCGCTGATGGGGCAGATAATAAGAGATTGAAGTTACCTTTGTTCTAAAAACACTAGAAGAGATTGTTTTACTGAAAATAGCAACATTGCAGGTTTCTACAATTAGCCATTTTACAACCTTCTTCGTGTGGCACACTTTTTTTTTATTTTTTCATCTGGATTTGTTTTCTTAAATGTTTTACCATGATTTTATATTTTCCCCAAGTCATTAGCATCTCTTCAGTCCCTCAAAGACAAGACAAATGAAATCTCAAATCCACACAGCTAACATTTGAAAAGAGTAACACAAGAAAATATATCAAAACCATTTGGATCTCTGCCACTGTATCAATTTTCCATGGAAGGTTTTTTGACAGACTATCATCAGCCCTGTGCAAGGGCCTGCAACAGACATATGAGCAGGCGAAACCGAAGTCCTCTCAGTCATGAAGAAATGCTTGTCTCTAACAATGAAGGGATATTCATAACGATAAAAGAACTCCCTCTTTATTGTATCATGTGTACTTGTCATTAAAGTAGCACACATTTGATATATTCACTTAAAACTGCTTTATATCTTATTCTTATCTTTGAGCCTTATCGTTTTAAATTGCCTTCTGTTTGAAGTTACAGAGCTCTGGTAAAAATTCATCAGATTTTCATGAAATGATGTGAGTGACTACTCTGGAAGTACTCTAAAAGCCATCACCTTAAAGCATCTGAAAACACTTCTAAGTAACTATAAATAGACTTACCAATAAAATTACTACTTAAGAAACTTTGCTTAGTTAAAACGTAAGATCTATTTCTCACCAGTTAAGAACAAGAAGTGAAAATGCAGTTCTTAGCTAAGTGCTTAAGGTAAGCATTGCAGGAGGAACTGTCTCAATTCATAAGCTGCATTCTCTGGTGGGTGAAGAGGGAGACTGAATTTTCAATAACAGCAATAATAACGATATCACCTTAAGCTGCACAAAATCAATTCTTCCTCATGCATCACATTTCACTCCTATGGAGCAGTACTGAAAAGGAGAATAGGATGATAAAAAAAACCCACAGTATTTTTCCAACAGCACTAGCCCTCTCTGTTCTGAAGTCTATTAGGAAGACAAACAGCAAAATCCTTTTCTCTCTGCCCCGCTGGTCTTGTATTTTGGGTCCATGAGAGGACATTATAACTGATTCTCCAGGCTGACTCCTTTCCTGATAAAACCTAGAACAGCTGTTAGATGCCTTTGCATTTGCCTTTGAATTCTTAGATTGTTATGAAGGAGCTTAATTAGGGAAAACTACATGTACATCACTACAGAAATATTAGATATTTTTATGTGGTAATCACAAACAAACATACAGCTGTCATTTCTCTCCCCCAATTAGCCACTAATACTGCACTCTATTTTTAAACTGAAGAAATTTGCTAATTAACAAATGTTCATACTTAGCTAAAATTATATTTGCTCCTAAAGATCTGATTTATTTTTTTTTAAATTCTCTGTGCATGCCCATTTTCAATTCTCTCAGCATATCCTCATCAGGTCCATCCAGAAACAATCTGCCAGATAACAACATCAGAGGGAGATCTCTGACAGTATTAAATGTAGAGCAACAAGTTTTCTCTTTCCATACCTTATATTCAATATTATACTTAGCAAGTTTTCTATCTAGAATGAATTTTTTTCTCTGTAGACATTTTTCACCCAATTTTAAGTAAGTACCTGATCTTCCACGACAAGTATATCTATCCACAGCACTGATACTACCCATTTTAATATAATGACATGGTTTGAAATTAAGAGATGCTGTCACCTGATCAAAAAATAGCTATAAGAAACTTCTGCCCAATGAAGACACAAAACATCCAACCTTTTTGGGGTGATCAAAACATGGTAAAAAAAAGAGTCAGTTTCAGGAAGGAAATTTCTTAAAACAAAATTGCTAAAGTTAGTAAAGGATGTTTAATGGGGTTCATTCCCCTCCTCCACGTACCCCACAAAGATATGTTAGATATGCTGGATAAGTCAGAAATCTATATAATGCTATTACAAAAGTGCATACTATAAATCCCATCATTATAGGAGACTGACTATCCTGAGACAGAGTGTAGAATAATCCAGGTAACAGATTTATTTATCAAATTGACATTGAGAAAGCAAGATGAAGGTTGAGAAAAGCACATTCAGAGCACGAATAGTTATTATAGAGAACACTGGAACAAACAGTGGAAGCAAACTGCTTATTAAAAGAAAATTTCTAACCGCCAGAAAGTCAGAGTTTGGAACAGGCTTCTACTCACTGTATTGGGGCAAGGGGTGGGTGGCAAGGGAGGCAAACATCCATCACTTTAATTGAAAGCTGTTTTGAAAGGGTCCAACTGATGTCTGAAATTCTTACAGCACTTCTGTATGTCAAGTAATACTGAAATGGATGACCAAAGTTTTATACTCTTCCCTGAAGCACTCCCTTACTTAGCAAGCATTTAATAATAGAAACAAAAACTTTTTTTCCCCATTTTGCATTTGCCCTGTATCCGAAAAAATATCGCTATTGCATTACCAATTCAATCTCTTTTATAAATCGTTACCTGCTTCTTCTAAGATTATTCTAACAGGCTGACTTAATGATACAGAAATGGTTAGACTGGGCACTTTCATTTATAAAAGCTATTGCTTGAAATCAAAACAGAAAGAGGTTACACAGTGAATAGTATAAGAAATACAAAGAAATGTATGCTAGAGAGTCCAACTGTTTTCCTTTTGTTCATATGCACTCTTCATTAGAATGTCAGCATAATTATTTACTTCCTAATAACATGTTTTCTTTCTACAGCAGTGCTTTCATTGTCTCTGTAAAAACAGCTAAGTTTCAAAAAGGAAAGAATTTCAGAAATGTAGGTAGAAAAATTAGATTATTGTCAGCAAAATTACTCACATGCTGTTTCCCTCATTTGAAAGTCTATTTGAGATTACATGAAAGGTGTCTAACAGACAATAAGCATTATGTATCCTTCATATTCCACTGCTACTGAGTTTCAAGCACTCATAGGGAAAATAGCTGTAGTAAAAAGAGAATATTTTGGTTTACATAATTTGGCTATGGTCAAAAAGATGTTCCTTTAGTAAAAGATATACCATTGTGATAAGAAAGTATTTATATTATTTATAAGACATTAGGTTCTGGATCTGAAGGATCCAACGGCTGAAGGACCTGGAGGAATTCATTACACCTATTTCCTATGTGTTTGAACCTGTGTACTACTCAGCCCTCCCATTAACATACACTCAGTCCTTTTGCTCTTTTCCACCAGTATTGCATACATGAGATAGAGAGGGAAGCCCTAAAGTAAAACCAAGAGTTGTGATAAAGCTAATGTCCCTGAATTCTAGGACACAGAGATACAAATGTGTCTTCATGAAAGATGGCATGCCATCATTTTGAATGAGAGCTGGCTGGTGTCCCCAGCTCAGAGTCTTGCCTCACTTGACATCAACTACATTGTCAGGAGCATGTACAGGCTTGATTAGCCACCCACACTACTTTAAACATAATTACATGGAAAAAGATTAGACACACATGCACGAAACTGTATGCTCTGGAAGAATAGTGTTTTGGTAGCACCATCACTATAAATTTACCTACTTACTGCCAGAACATAGATGAACTCACAGAATAGAAACCTATTGAAAATATAATTTGAGAACACCCTGTCATGTTCAGAATTTATGTGAATAACCACTGGTTATATATCTCCTTTCTTATAACATATAATGGAATGGAGTATTTGTTTAAATACAAAACCAACACTATTAAATGGATTAGTGAAAAGAGGTAAATAGTGACGTGGTGGTTTTTCCCTATTAGAACTGATTCATTTTAGGCTTATCAATAAGCCTACAGTTAAAGTGTAGGCATCTAAATCAGATTAGGGCAGAATGATAGATAACTTTCATGCATATGCAGTATTATAGCTATTAAAATTACATGAAAGTCCATAAGGCCTGCATAAATAATTCTCAATGCAATAGCTTTGAGGGGAGAAGTAAGTACATTGGTTTCCCTTTAATTTTATTTTTCTTTTAATGGGGCATGATATGAAAGAAGCAGTGAGATTCCCCGATCTGTAAAATGCTTCTTTTGTTTCTTACATACCACATAAGGAATTTCACAACCGAAATTAAGTTGGCAACACAGTTGTTCTTGGCTTCAAGGGAAATAAAAAACTATGTCTTAAGGGAACTTGGCACTCCACTATTTTTCTTTGAAGCATACCTGACAGCATATGAATATAAAAGGAAGTTTACTGTTATCCACATCAAGCTGTGCTTTGTTCTAAGCAAAACAACTAGGAAATGAAAAAAATGACCAACCAAAAAAACCAAACAAAAAAAACCCCAAACACCCAAAACCAAAAACAAACCAGAAAAACCCACCCCAACTGGAAAAAAACTCTGAGACTTCTCTTTTTTAAAGTTCTTGCTATGTAGTGTTACCTTATGCTTACTCCTAATAAAAATGGAAGAGGGACAGAATTTTTCTACATAAATCCTTCTTGTGCAATCTGCATTTTCTCACTAAAATTGTCCGTTTCACACTTTTGACAAATCTTAAGTGCCATTTGAAAAATTACACATCCATTAGCAGTATCAAGATCTTTCAGTTCTGAACCTAATGCTTTGCATATTTTATATTGTTTTTTAGTTTAAGAACAATATGTAGCTTAACAGGAACAAAGTAATGTTGAAGATGAAATTGGCTTGTTTCAGTTAGAAATTTTAGGAATTCATGCTCCAGTGGGATTGAGCGCACCCTCAGCAAGTTTGCCGATGACACCAAACTGTGTGGTTCGGTTGATACACTGGAGGGAAGGAATGCCATCCAGAGGGACCTTGACACGCTTGTGAGGTGGGCTGA
>JARCZZ010039618.1:0-15180 GCA_030323915.1 Brotogeris chrysoptera | reverse complement strand
ATCCTCATGGCCCTCCTCTGCACTTGTTCCAGCAGTTCCATGTCCTTTTTATGTTGAGGACACCAGAACTGCACACAGTACTCCAAGTGACATCTCACCTTCCATTAGACCATGTCACCCAAGGCTCTGTCCAACCTGGCCTTGAAAGCTGCCAGGGTTGGAGTATTTATCGCTTCTTTGGTCACCCTCTGTCAGCGCCTCAGCACCGTCACAGGGAAGAACTTCTTCCATATACCCAACCTGATGTTCCCCTGTTTCAGTTTAAACCCATCGTCCTTTGTCCTATCGCTACAGTCCCTGATGAAGAGTCCCTCTCCAGTGTCCTTGTAGCCCCCTTCAGACACTGGAAGCTTCCCTGAAGTATCCACGCAGCTTCTCTACTCCAGGATGAGCAGCCCCTATGTTCTCAGCCTGTCTTCATACAGGAGGTGCTCCAGCTGCTGACTATCATCATTTTAGGGAATGCAGGAAGGGAAATCTTTTATACAAACCCAACTTTGGTACA
Source organism: Brotogeris chrysoptera (assembly GCA_030323915.1). Taxonomy (NCBI): domain Eukaryota; kingdom Metazoa; phylum Chordata; class Aves; order Psittaciformes; family Psittacidae; genus Brotogeris; species Brotogeris chrysoptera. The sequence continues at coordinate 14,675 of JARCZZ010039618.1, read as the reverse complement.
GTACAATGTCTTCTTTATCCTGTGTTATTATTTTTTCCAGTGATTATTTGAAATTCAGACATGGATTAATTTTTTTTAACATTATCCCCTCATTTAATCTCTTTAGTGAACAGCTTCAATGATTGCCTTCACAAGGACATTGATTTTAGGCATATATGGGACCATTTAGTAAGAGGTATTTGCACCAGATGAAGTCTAAGGTTTTCATGGGGCTCTAGGATTGTGCAGCCATTCTGAGGCTGGAATCTTCTAAAGTTACTGTGAGAGACCTTGACATGATGTTTTAAAAATCAACTCAAGCCTTATGGTGTTCCAGGCATGAGTGAGCATATAGAAAGTACGAGTCCATCCTCAAATCCTGGTTTTCAGGGAGCAACTGGACTAATCCATTCAGTGTTTGGTCTTCAGATGTACTTTCATGTTCCTGAAGAGACACAAATATACCCCATAGACATGCACCATGTGCACAGTTGGAAGTACTTCAAAACGGAGAAGGATCACTGCAAAATTAGTGACCTGTGTCTTTTATGGCAAAGTTTAAAACAATAATGCAAAGATATGTAGATTTGATTGAACAAATTAGCAATAAAGTATTTTATTTTGTTTCAGAAAAAAAAAAAAATCTTTCTCTTACCACAGCTTGAATTACAAGCCACTGGTCCTTCTTTTTTATTTAACTTCCAAGAAGGGAAGAGTGATGAAATCTCTTTTTTACCTCATTTTTAAATGGAGATGCCTAAAATAAAAAAAGTAAGGAAAATATAATTTCTTTTCATCTGAAACTTTTTACTTAAAATATGGCATAAATTTTATTGGGAAAACAAAGATTCACAAATCTTTCTTCACCTTTTTCCCAGTTTCCATATTGAATAAAGACATGACATTGTAGGCAACAGTCCTACAGGTCTTCTGGGTTCAGAAATGGCTTCTTCCTAATGAAATCTTATACTGCAAGAAAATAAACCTTTTCTTTCAGTTCTTACAGGGTTGTAAAGCAGATGGGTATATTCTTACTGATACAGTTGATGACTAAAATTTCTAGTTCTAGATTTCTTGATCAGTAAATAAGATGAAGTCACAAAAATGCTATTTTAAAAATCAGACCATGTTTTTCAATGGGATTGTCTTTAGCAATAGAATGGTGGTAATCCATGCTGACATTCATCCTCTTAAAAAATGAGTTAGCTGAAGTAATCACTTCAAAGGAAATGTAATTTCCTTTATTATGAGTGATACAGAAATTTACCTTGTCCTTTTCTTCTGCATAGGACATGAAAAAACTCTTTTGCCTCTTTGAGTATCAAAGAATATACGTAATCTCTGTAGTGAATTTTGGGGTTGCTTTTTTCTTCTCAAGCACCCCTTGCCTTCCAAGATCAGATGATATTTTTCTGATTTTAAGACCTTGAGGAAATATTCAGAACAAAGTAACTCCCTGGGGTATCTGTCGTTCACCTGCAGTAGGAGACCCAAACAAAGTCCTCTTCTTTGAAATACAGAATATTTCTACAAAGCAAATAAAATAAAATTATTCAAGGTGGTCTAGACATGCAGTGTTTAGGGTCATCTTGGCCCTGTGAGAAAGCAGAGGCTTGAACATGGATTTTTGAGATCTGACATCAGCTGCCAAAATACTATATAATTATGACAAAGGGTTTTATTCTTCTCCCAGTGTTCATTAACAATGTTATCTTGGCACTGAACACCTTTCGCCAAATCTCTTAGTGGTATTACTATATCAAATTAAAAATACTGGTTTTGACTAGTAAATAGTAGTTGAAAAAAGATTGTTCACCGGAAGTGCCTCAGTCAGGTTCAGTTCTGAGTCGATTTTGATGGGTTTGCACAGTCTGAAACGTTTAAATCTGTCTAGTTTAGCATAAACAGTTTGCTATGTATATTTTCAAGCATGTGTCAAAAGCAATGGTTGAATATACTATCAGATTATAGAGTAGATAAGATGTTGTAAATTGTAATACAAAGTAGTACATACTAAAATGACAGTATTGCTACTAGGTCTTTATAAAACTTGATAATCTTTTATAAATTTCAAGAGTTATATATAGGTGGCAAACCTGAAAACTTTGGTTGAAGGAAATATGCTAAAGCAATATTTCAAGTCAACAATGAAGAAGATGACAAAGCATTTATGTCTCCCCAGTCAGTTTTCAGGGGCCACAAATAGGTGTATCAGAAGGCAACTGAAATCATTTGAAGAACCAGCCAGTTCAGTAGCTCAGGAAGAACTTGTCAGAAAATCCTCTGCTTATTGATTCTTCATTACATGTACTGTATTATTCTAAACTGTAAACAAGTGAAAGGGTTTACAGCCCAAGAAATAGATGCATTTTGTTATGAAACTTCCATTGCTTTAATTTGCCATTTTCTATAAATTCACATCCCCAAAAGCATTCACATGTTAAGTGGTAAAAAGAGGGGAAAAAAAACCCCAAAACACCACAAAAAATGCCCCAACCGCCCCCAGCCCCCCCCCCCCCCAAGAAAAAACAACAAAACAAATGAAAAAGTATGGAGAGATGGGAGATGTATTTATGTATGTAGTTCTATGTGTAAATGTTTTGTTCTGTGCTGCTTTTCTACAGCTTTAAAAGAGCAAAAAGAACTTTTATAAGTCTAAAATCATCAATGCCTGTACCATTAAACTAATCATACATGTGCTTTTGGATCACTTTCTATGACAGTACCTTACTACACTTTACTCAGGTAATGAGCTGGCTGGCTGTTCCTTCTTTTTATTTCTTGAGATTTATTTTTCTAGACCTAATTGCATCGTGATGTGATCTCATAAGCACAATAGTTTAAACTTTGAGCATGTGCTCTTCAGGGACTGCCCACAACACATAAATAAGGTATAAACCTACAGAATTATTCTCCATGTACAGCTTATCCAAAAGGCTTCCTCACTGACATGTTCCCTACTCCATGATGAAGCAGGAACCTAACGCAATTCAGGCTTTTTAAACATCTTATCATGATTTTACTGTTAATTTAGACACTCTTCTTACTGATTGGCAGCATCGCTTGTTATGGAGAGTGGAATGTCTTCCCTGCTAGGTCCTGGGAAACTTCCATTTAATTCAGCAGAAAAGTACAGAATGTTCACACAGTTACGTGGTACCTGGCAGAGTCCAGCTAGCAGGTCTGGAGGAAAATCACCACTTGGAGGCATATTTCCTTACCTACCAATATGTAGCAAGGGACCAGCGCTCCAAACATATGTTCATGACAAAATTTACTAAGGTAGGTAAAAAGACAAATACATTTTAGGTATCGAGTTTAATCAGGAAGGACTATTCACTTACCATAATTAGCTTTTCTAGTGAGATTTTAATATTTTAATATAAATTTGTTATATTTTTATAACAAATATTTGGCTAATAGTTATGAAAGGTATTTATTTTCTCTTCATTTGGCTTTCTTTCCTAGGATTAGTATGACATGACAGATGGCTGATGTCATCTTTACTTGAGAACTCAGCTGGCAATAATAGCATGGTAGATTTCTGGGGATTTGCGGTACTGTATGTCATGAAGTGGTTTTCAACCAAAAGGAGTCCAAAAGGGAATTCCCAGGAGTAAATATCTGCCTATGATATCCTACTGTGCCTTGTTGATGCATCACAAACAGAAGGAAGCATAGAGTCTTTATAAAACTCCATAAATATTTACAATATTTTTGAAAATACATTGGAAATGCTACAGATTGCAAATGGTATGGGCCCCCTTGGCACTGTAACTTTAATTTTGCCGTTGAGTGAGAATAACAAAAACTGGTGCTTTATATATATCAGAATCTGTTATGTATATATTTGAAGTTCAGTGATTTTTTGTCACATTTGACATTTGTGTGTAATACAGTGAAAGCATTAATATTATTAGAATGTAGATACCCTGGTTGATTGTTTCTCATTTTGCTAATGATTGCTGTGATGAGTAGACAAATGTCAGGGTCTGAGGGTTAAAGTTAATGAGAGCTTTCCATTGCGCCATTGATTAATGGTGGATACTGTAGTAATTTTTGTACTGTAATTTAAATACTGTAATTTTTCACATTCCTTCCATATAAAAACAGTGAAGTTAAAAATGGACTGATGTCAATTTAAACACTTTTACTGTGATTACCTCCCAGAATGTTTCTAAACCTTCTGTCACAATTATATCTAGGCCTTACGAAAACTGCGAGAACATATACAAAAATATGTAAAACTTATCAGATTCTTCTGATGAAATAAATTAAAGCTTGCTTTATAAATCCATATTTTCTCCATCTGCACCAGGCTAAACTGTGACAGAGTTTATATTCCTCCACCTAAATGTATATTGAAGAGTATATTTTTCTATAGGCAGAAGAATAAGACAGATTATAATATAAAAATCTATTAATATTAGAAAAAGGATTCTTGCAATAGCTAATTTTATAATCAGAGTTTAAATATGTCAACTGTAATAAATATCCATCCACTCTTAAAACACAAACAGGCTTTGCTGACTGAATTCCAAAGACAGAGGGCATTCACTAACACACACAAAGCTCCAACTCTTCTTGAAGAAAACAGATACAAATGCCAGAAAGTAGGCCAATGTGCATAACAAACTGAGCAAATATTTATTACAGTTATTTCCCACTTCAGTGCTTTTTTCTTACTTATGTCACAATGAGAAGAAAAAGTGAGGCTGGGAGATACTGAAAAGGATTTAAAGAAAAATAAAGAACACACCCCACAAAAAAAAACCAAACCAAGACCTAACCTTACTTTCAAAAGCATCACCTTGTCAAACTTGCTAGTATGCCTTTTCTTTTTTAAGTTTCTATTAGGAGCTTTTCAAAATATATGGGGTGGTTTTTTTAGCGAAGAATATCATATAACAGTTAAAGTAGGAGAGAATTTAATGACTTAAGACAAATACCTTTCCTGTCATGTTAACTTATCTTTATGTACCTGAGAAATGCACAAATAAAATATGACCATGACATTTATATCAATATTTTTATTCCTTTTCCTTTTTTTTTTATTACAAAATAAAGCTAAGAGTCTGAATGTGCTGTGCTTAAGAGAAGTTAAATCTTTATCCATCATCTGAACATTATCGCCAGTGAATAATTGACCCATGGTACCTATTAGCACCAATGTAGGCTTTGCCCATTACATGAACAAATTTGAAACAGGCCATCATTAATATAGGCAGCATAAAGCTGTCAAGTTCCACTGTAGTGCTGATGGTACACCGAAGAGGCCATCATATCCTGCAACATGGGAAATAGTAGGCTAGTAGAATTTTTAACGTTCTTCTGTTGTGGTACAGTGTACTTCTTTCCTAAGTGTGATTAAATAATCATAAGAACTCCTCTAAGGGCTAATCTGCGTTATTTCCCAGATTTTCACCTTGGGGACATATTGTCCCTTGTCACTGAAACCTCAGGGACAGAAGGGTACGCCACAGGGTGGCACAGCAGGAAGCTGAGATACTGATGAAACAGTGTTCAGTTAATGAAGGCATGGCCCATGGCTTCTGCTGGTATGCCATATGTTTGAAGAAATGCTAATGACTACAATTCAAATACCTTTTTCATCTTAACTATATGTAAATGTGTTTATAAATGCTCTCTTATAAATATACTATCACATTTTTAAAAGCTAAGTGCTAATGTTGCTTTCAACATCTATAATACACAATAATTAAAACTTTAGCAATTCTGCTTAATTATACCTTATGGGAAACTGTACAGTAATTTATAGAAATTAAGGAGAAAAACCAAGATGAACAGAAATAAAACAACAGTGGGAGAACTGAATAATAAATCACATCATTAATTTACAAAAACAAGATCATTGTGAAAAGACAACTTAGGGCTCAACTCTCAAACAGCTGAGATCTGCAAGGGGGAAGATCAGTTAAAAAACTCAAGGCATTCCATTAAGAAGCTCCTTCAGCAAGTTTGTGACTTTTTTGAACTGTCAGATCATTTAACAGAACCCAAAAAATAGAGCAAAATAGGGGATTTTATTTCAGCAGTGGCTCTTTTTGCTTTACATTTGTGAAAACCCTGTAACACTGCAGGTGATCATTAGCCACAAATGGCATTTTGCAGTGAATCATCTCCTCCACAAGTGGCCAAAACAACATCTCCATTGCAACAGCAGAAGCGCTATTCAGGAGGAGCAGTTGGTGACCAGGTTAGACTACATGGGACACTACTATTTTTGCTGCAAAACAGGACACCCTGTTGAAGTCATAACTATTCCAAAGAAGTTCCCTCGAGATCCACCTTAAAGCACAGTGCTATTTCTAATCTGTGAATCTACCGCTCACCTTTTGTTGGTGGTGGCTTTTTTTTGGTTTGGTTTGGGTTTTTTTGGGTTTTGGGTTTTTTTTTTAATGTAAGTTAGAGACGTGACTAACCCATGTTTAAGTTCTAACACCTATTACAGAATTTTAATAAACTTACAATGAAGAAGGGCCAACTGTTCTAAGATCTCTGAGGAAGTCTATAAAAGAAAGGCAAACCCGTGAAACTTAGTCAGCAGCTAACTCCATTTTCTAACCAAAAGTCCAGTTAAAACAAGAAGTAAACTTAACTGTAAACTGTAACAAGCTGCTTTTACTGATTACTTTTTTTTTTCTCTCAAACCTTAAGAATTAGGATGGAAGGAATTATATAAAAAGCTTGGCTTGTGCAGTTTCAGTCAGACCTGTCAGAACAAGCGCCATATCCCCAGCGGAAGACTTTTTCTGCTTCCCTCTCACTGAAAAGGGTCAAAAATTTGAACCTAAGGGAATGAAGAGGAGAAATGAAAAACTATTCTGTTTTGTGATCATCTTACTTGCAAATTAGGCAACTTTGAAAAACTAATTTCTGAGTTATGATATATTGTGAGCACTCCATGGGAACACGAACCAGGCTTCTGTGTGTCTCGTTTATATAGTGAAACATTTGAAACTAGTTTAAGGTCAAGGCACTGAATGCCTTAACTTCTATTAAAGAGAACTCAAAGTCATGCTGTGCAGAAAAGGGAATAAAATTAAAGAAGAATGTCACAGTATCATAACATCTTGGTGGAAGGTTCTTTAGGCTGAGTAAACAACCTCTTCATCGACTCTGCCATCTCTCCAAGCTGAATTTATCTTGGGCTGCCTCAGCCAAAGGCAGCTTTCTGCCCTATATGCCCTCTTCAGCCAGGCAAGACTGTCAGTCAGAGTTAAGAATTTGGCCCTACATATTTGACACATAGGGTCTGAATGTCTCATGTTTTAACCATTAACACTGACTGATCTGTTGAGGTGTCATACTCTTCTGGAAGGGAGGTGAGGCATGGGACTTTTGTTAGCCCTTCATACAGAAAACATTTCACGCTCTGGCTGTACATTATTTTTTATTGACAAAAATTTAAAATATAGAAGGAAGGGTAATGGACTAGAGAGTCTGTTCTTCAGCTTAGCAAGTCAGTGCCTGCTTGGAGAGCAGAGAATTATTTTGGCACTTAGCACTTGCTTACTGACCTCTGTGGAGAATATGAGTAAAATGATTTTAGGTACTTTCTATTACCACTGTTGATGAACTCCAGCTCTCCTAAAAGGAAAAGGCTTTACTTTATTCCTGTTTTACATGCAAGAACATAAGGTGGAAGAGGTAAAAGTTTATATTTCTAAAATATGGAGGTGGCTAACCCAGTGATTTTGACAAGAATCAGAAATCTTTAGGCAGCTGACTCTCAGGTTCAGACCCAATAGGTATTTAAATATTAAAATGTGATTTACAGAATCATAGAATCATAGAATAGTTAGGGTTGGAAAGGACCTTTATGTAGTATTTAGCAGCTTCAGTGCAAAACTATTAGACTGGAAGCTTCCACTCAGTCCTGAAGAACATCAGACTATTCTGTCTCATTCTATATTACTATCACAGCTTGTGGTTTATTTATTTATTTATAATTCTTTACATTAAAAGCTTTTAAACATTATGGGGAATGATTTAACAATTCTAATACATGCTAACTGGTTGAAACTAATACAAAATAGGGGTAAAGAGAAAATGTTTATTGGTTTCCTTCCTTTTTTATTTTTTTCGGAACAACCATATGAATGCATAATTTGTGTAAGCTACAGAAATGCAGAAAGGGAGTAGCAGTTACAGAGAAAAAGACTTCTGTATATCTGTTCTCATTAAAAGGATTATCTCCCTCTCCTACATGGAAACAGTTTTAGGGAGAAGGTTTGACATCCTTTACAAACCAGTGCTCAGCTACTGAGTTAAACACTTTCTTTTTGCTTTTCTTTCATGCTCAGCAAATCTTCAATTGCTTTCTGGAGAGCATCTGAGCTTTATGAGGAGCATTTGAAAGTGGTCTGAGGAAGACAGTGGTTGGAGTACCAATGTAGGATTTGGATGAGACAATCTTGGAACTCCTCAGTCACATCTCCTGTTCACAATTCAATTAACTATTCACTTGAGAATTACATACACACGGGAAAATGCTGCTTTTCACCTTCCTGTATTTCAACAGGCATAAGTGAGCACATATCAGGTACCTCAAAACAGGCCTTACTGTTTCTATATGAGAGAATTTTGAGCCTGAGAAAAAGCAGCAGATGTGCTCCCCTGAAGGTTTGTAAAGTTTGGAGACTTGTCTTGCCCATTAATTCTCCTGCTGCAGGTAGCCTTACATTTAGCTATCTTACATTTTATTTCACTTCCTTAAGTGTCTGACTTTCCCTGTACCTTGGGGGAGGAGGCTGGCTGCCTACTGAATGACTCTGCCATCAGGAGGCAGATTTGGGTTCACACCATACATCAACATCACCATACATCAACAGTGGGTGAAAAGTGAAAATGGTGGCAAAGTCTTCAGTCTTCTGCTTCTTAAGATGTTTCAGTAACCTTCTTTATGGTTATATTAGAAAAGAGGAAACTTTGAAAAGCTGTATTCGTTGGGAAAAACAACTGCTACAACAGAATGATCCTTGAAAGGCCAGCAGGACTGTTGGTCAAGTATCTGTATATTAATAAACAGCTCCCTTCTGTTTGCTTGTTTCAGAAATTTAGATTGTTCACCAGAGTATTGTTTATTACTCTCTCTGTCGCTAGGTAAGAACTTGGTTATGCAACATTCTTCCCTTTCCTTCTTGTGAATGCTCTCTTTCCTTTATCACTTACAGGCCATGCCTTCAGGCTTTTTCTTGAACTTTCAGTGCTCTTTGGACCTGTCCATATGCTTGTATTTTTCATCACTAACACCCTTAAGAAGCCTAACTAAGCCTTCTTCATTTTGAGGGATGATGACTAGCAAAGCTAAAATCTGAAGACCGAATCAAATGGGCAATATGATCATTAAAAAAGATAACTGGACCAAAATCTGCTGAATTAGTAGAAGTTTTAAATATGATCAACATGGTTAAAGATATGTGCAGGCTTACATGTTTGCACAATCAATGCAGATAGACAAACTGCTCATATTTCAGAACAATTGTTAATATGTTAAATCTGAAATTTCATAGAAAATATTGGCCTGTCAGAAAAAAAATCAATTAGAATGAAAATAAAATTGTCATTTCTCATAAATTAATTTGGTTTGGGGGAAAAAAGTATTTAAAAATCAATAGAAATAATACTGAAATATTTCAAAAATCCTCCCGTTCTTGGGTATGCTCTGTATAGTAGTTACCAGTGAATCTTAAAATTAAAAATAATTTTGAAACAAATGGCAACATTATACTCCAATAAATGTAGAGAATGCTGTGAGCCTATTGAAGTGCTTTGTTAAATAAGAAAACACCTTTCAAGCAAATTTAATCAAAATTGATACTTTCCTTTAAAAAGTTCAATTTTGTCAAAATGCTGTTTCCTGACAGCTGCAGCTATAACTTATATTTAGAAGCTTCCAAAACATTTTAATTTTGAGGTTATTATACAGATACTTCCAGTGCTAGAAGAGAATATTGTGAATACTGACAGCTTAGAATAGCCTTTTCAAAGAAGGATCAAAAGCTTTAAAATGTTGCACATGGATATGGCTGGGAAATTATTTCATGAGACAAAAAACATTTGGAAAATGTTTGGAAGATATTGCTTTCCATAAGCCTATACAAAATACTGATGTTTCAAGCATTTGAGAAGGAAAACTACCATCTCACATCCTCCTGATTATTCAGTTGTGATGTATTTTTTCTATTGACTCAAACATATCATATGAGACATGAACTCTGGAGCAGAGGTGAGCAGACTTCAGTCAGAGAGGCTGGTGCCTGCTGAACACTATTTACACCACAAGAGCTGCCAAAAGAGGAAAGAACATAAAATTAGGAAATAGGAAAGGCAATCCTAATGACAAGGAATAAATAAATAAGGGTTTATTTCTCTCTTTCTCATTTTAAAACTTTTTTCTTCTTAATGCAGAAGACATGTAAGCTAATTTTTAAAGGAATTTTCATTTCACCATTCCTTGGAGTCATAGAATACGCAGTACCTATCATTGCTAAGCCATAGTTCATTTCACTAGAGGTATCCAGAAAGCTAATTATTTCCTGAGAACTTGATATAATTTTAAGGGTTGTGCACAAGATGTTAACTAATCACACAGCTCCCAGATATTTGTAACATGCAGTGTGACTCTGAGGTTGCATTTAAATGAGAGACAGGCATGACTACTGATGCGTTGTTTGTTAGTGCTGCACAGCAAGCAAAATGCTACATTACGCAGTGCCAAATTCACAATACTTCATCGGTTATGCTTCAGAGATAACAGAAAGCATACAACACTTAATCAGTGTTCAGTGTTCCACAGGCTATATTAAATAATAATAATAATAATAAACTGAGAAGTACTTCAGGAAAAAATAGACTACAAAATTAATTACAAATTGCAAATATGATGCAAATGAATGCAAACAAGAAAAACAAAATGTGTATTTTTCTACCAAACATGGACCTGATTTGGAAAAGCCAGGCTTACTGGGAAATGAGAAGTCACAGGTTGGGCCTTATATTACCTATATTGGCTCAAAACTACAAAAATTTGAGAACGTCCAGGTACAAAATGCGAAGCTCATGTCCTTAAGTTGCTTGCATTATTTCTGCTAGTAAATGCACTCATAAGTTATTCTCAATTTAGAATTGTTAGTTTTTAATAAATGCTGAAATCAAAACTGCCACAGACAAGTATCGGAGTTTCTTCTTGGTTTCAAAAACAGGTGCAAAAGAAAATATGGCTTATTAAATTAAAAAACAATAATGTTGACTTCTTTGAAAACTATCAACTACACTATTGAGTGCTGCCTCCTTTCCTGCCCCCCCCCATGGGTAGAAGTAAAGACAACCGGCTAGTCATTTTATGACAAACCCTCACTTTTAAAAAGTTTCATTTAATGCAATCATTTAGTCAATAGTCAAAAGTGAGTAGTCAAAAGCTTTCTAATATATAGATGAAATATCTGTCTACGTAAAGACAATAAAAAAGTAAAGCAATTAGAAAATAAAAGTGTGCCGTTCTTGCAAGAGTTAATATTTATGCCTTGTCATTCATAATTTGAAAAAAATTGTGAGAGATAAGTATGATGGATAACTGTTATTCCAAACATCTGACGTGAATTATTTAATGAATTGTTCCCATTTTATGCTACAACACTGAGCATATGTCAATAGAATGGTACATATTTCAATAGGTCCATCTTTTAAATTTTGGGCTATGCCATCACCACACTAAATTAGAGGCTAGTAATTAATATTTAACTTCTTTTAAAGCATCTTGAAATATGTAGGCTTAACCACTGCCCTTCATTCTAGATAGCCACATTAAACATCTATTTGTAAATTTCCACATAATTTTAAAGCAGATGAAACACCAATATAGATCCATCACAGAAAGAAATGGTGGAAATTCAAAGAATCTAGGGTTTTAGCAACCCAGAGAAAGCCTATATGTATGCACGTTGCAGAATTCATTCCCTTCTGATCAGAGTTGAGGTGAAAAGGGGGGAACCTCAGGTGACCCAGAAGAAAATCTACAGATATTTATTTTTCAGGGCACATCTAATAAATGATGTGGATTTCCAGTTTAAGCTCAGTGGGGAAAAAAAAATAAAAAAAGGAGAGGGCAGAAAACATTCCAGGAAGCTGTGGTATTTGCCGTAGAAATTGAATCTTGCCTTGAAGCAAGAAGCAGCTGTTACTGAGAAAAAAGGAAGTAATTTACCAGAAGAGGCAAATGCATGAAGAAAAGAGATTCTAATCTGGTTCATTATATTATTGAATTATCAAAAAAACAAGTCAGAAAAACAAAAGAAATGGGCGAAAATGCAAGCTGTTGCAGACAAATGCTAACAGTATGGGGAAAAACCAATTGAAGATCGCTTAGTTAAGTAGAAGGCCAGAGTGCCAAGTCTCAGGTTTTCAACGGTACCTAATGGTACCTGCCTTCCAGCTCAGAGGCAATCTGGTTTAAAGCAGAGAAGAGAGTCACAGACCTGAAAGATGAAAAAAAAGTTGTTTACGCTCAAAGATAAAATGAGTCATCAGAAATCCTGAAGAGCCTGAAGTCTGGGATCAAAATCAGAACCTTATAATCAGCTGTTTCTATTCAGGAATTGTCCCTACTTAAACCAGATGCCTCATCTGTCTTTGAAAAGTGAACTAAAGAAGCTCAGGTAGCCAAAATAAAATGGATGAACTGATCAGTGGCTTGTATTTCACTATGGCCAAGAACTGTGTCTTATTCCATGTAAAAGGACTTTAACTTTCAGTGTCTTAGACATCAGCCAAAAAAAAAAATAATATCCACAGAAAAAAAGTCTAATTCAATGGCAATATTTTTGCCATCTCTAGTACTCAGTTTGAAAAAGTCATTTTGGGGAGTAATTAACTTTAAACCCGCCTCTCCCCAAAACAGAGATTTTCAGTATGTTATTTAAAGTCCACAGGCCAAATTGTCTATCAATTAACTCTAACTTCAGAGAATCAGCAAAAATGCAGCTGCAAAGAGTAGAACTTTGCTAGGATGAAAATTTCTTTCTAGCTATGTAGTTTTGAAAGAGCCTAGCCTTTTAAGGTCCTATTTTTGAGAAAAGACAATGATGAACTCTGTATTTCTACTATAAAACAATCTATTTTAACGCTTAAGCACTAGCTAAAATTCACTCATATCACTGAGTTTTAAAGAGTTAATTATTTTCATTAATAAGGACCTATACATACAGTACAATTTTTTTATGCTTTTCTACTTATGATGACTTCGTAATCTATTTTTAAGCTTTTACACATAAAGAGCCATAAAATTCAATAAACCCCAAAAAAATATGTGCTTAAAATTTCCCTTTCTAAGTAACCCTATGATTTTTACTTCCACAAAACTTTGCCCTGGCTTTTTTCAGAAGTCCAATCTAGGTTGCCACATCATGTCAGAACCTTCTTGTAGCACACATAATTTGCCTGAAACCTTTTGGTTTCTGATATCTTCAGTACTGGATTATAACCTTTTCTTGGTGCAGTCTTTTTGATCATTTCATCTCATTTCTCTGTATATATAAAAATAACAACTGATGCACATACTAAAATCAGTGTAAAAGATAGAGTAAGACAGAAATTAAAAATGTATGTGCAAGAGATGAGTTTGGAAATGCTCAAAAGCACAGTTTGGTGTGTAAAAGAAGCTCAGAATTTTTCATGATTACCTTAATTTTATCCTGAAAACATTTAAATCTCATTTTCAGAAAGAGGTCAAGCTCAGTGAGGCCCCTACCTGGGATTATCACTTCCTAAGTCCCTCAAGAATTTTGAACAGTTTAAGTGTTCAATTTTCATTTTGGATGTCTACAGTACTTTAATTGAATGATCATATAGTAGTAAGTTCCCTCAAAGGCTTAGCTGGTATCTTATATAGTAAAGTTGATGTCCACTAAGAAATTTCCTTAGCATAGAGTAGGGAAAGAAAGCTTCAAATGGCAAACAACCAGAGCAACTGACTGACAAAAGGGTATCCACATTTGTTAGACTGCTTATAAGTGTGGTAGGGACTAATAGGGAACGTCAAGAAAAACATATGACAAGCTTGAGTGACAGTCTGCGTCTGGATGGCTAAAGAGCAAAGCTGTAAGGAAAGCAAGATGATTGCCTGGAGTGCAAAGATCCTGTCAACATGAAAACAAGTTAAATAAACAATTTTATTCTTTTAATTCATATCAAAGACAGTGTCACTGTGATGTAACTGAACTCTTTAAATTCAAATCGATCAATCTCTGTAGCACTTTGTGGAAGAGCAAGAAGCAGAAAATAGAAACTTGACAGCTTGACCTACCTTTGCCCTGATGTTAACTTGCTCATATCCATAACCCTAGAAGGATAAATCATATAATATATAAATTATTCTTATATATTGTGACAGCTGCTGTCCTTTTTCCCTCAGTGCATGCAAAATTCACTGGCTTGGTATTATTGTTGTTATTATTATAATTATCATCATCATCATCATCTCCCTAACATCATAGAATCATAGACGCATAGAATAGTTAGGGTTGGAAAGGACCTTAAGATCATCCAGTTCCAACCCCCCTGCCATGGACAGGGGCACCTCCCACTAAACCATGCCAACCAAGGCTCTGTCCAACCCAGCCTTGAACACCGCCAGCGATGGAGCATTCACAACTTCCCTGGGCAACCCATTCCAG